>RCUC01124947.1:0-26083 GCA_003697995.1 Taxidea taxus jeffersonii | reverse complement strand
ACTCCCTTTGGACGGGCAAGAAATACAAGAGCAAAGACAAGGGGGGAGGTTGGAATCACAAAATATCAATGTCTGGAATCAAAAGACGTGCCACTTGCTGGCTGTTTTTTTGAGGCAAGCCCAGGACCCGACCTTCCTAAGCCTCATTATCCTCATCTGTAAAATGGGAACAACCACCTGGAAAGAAAAAGGAATTTCCCATACATTGCAGATAGGATGTAAATTGGTGTGACCTTCCTGTAAGTAATTTGTAAAAAGTTTTTAAAAGCGAACATACCAGGCTGCCTGGGTGGCTCAGTGGGTTAAAGCCTCTGCCTTCGGCTCAGGTCATGATCTCAGGGTCCTGGGATCCAGCCCTGCATCGGGCTCTCTGCTCAGCGGGGAGCCTGCTTCCCCCTCTCTCTCTGCCTGCCTCTCTGCCTGCTTGTGATCTTTCTCTGTCAAATAAATAAATAAATCTTAAAAAAAAAAAAGTGAACATACCTTTGGATTTGGCAGCTCCACGTCTAGAAGCTTATTGTAAGACAATGATTAAGTTCTGCGGCACAATTCAGCTATAAGTTTGGATATTACTTATGATAGCAAAAACCGGAAATAATCTAGGCAACAACTGATAGAAATCTGGCTGAATAATTATAGTACATCCATAAATGGAATGCCTTTAGCCACTAAGATGATAATGTATGTTTTCCTTGTATGCAAAGGTGTTTATATGTTACAAATATAAAAAACTGACTATAGAACAGCCTATATAGTATGATACTGTTTTTAAGAAAGAGGAGTTTTATTCTGCATATTAACTGTGGTTATCTTTGTATTGTGGGATTACAACTAACTTAAATTTTCTCCCTCTTATTTATCTATTTTGTCCTAATCAGCATATATTGTTTTGTAATGGTAATGGAAATTAAGTTGTATTAAAATAATGACCTTTAAAGGTTGCTTTCAGAGTTAAAGAAAACATTACATGTGCAAGTTTTTGGTAAACTGAGAAATTACAGGGATAAGACAGAGTCTCTGCCCATGAAGAGCTTATAGTTTGGGAAGAGATGAAAAATACATAAGATAACTATAGCATGAAACAGAATGTGGCAAAAGCTTCCAGAGAATGATAAACAGCATGTTACTTGGAAACACAGAGGAGGTAAAATTACTTGTGGTTCTAGAGGAAAGAACCAGAATGTTTGAGCTGAATATTGAAGAATCGCTAACGTCCTGTGACGTAGAAATACAGAACTGGGGCCGCAGGAGAAGTGGGAAGCTGTGTAGGTTTGGAGAATAGAAAATGCTTGCGTTTGGGTGAAGGGTGGAGAGGAGTAATGGAAAAGAGTCCAGGAGGGCAGTTTGGGCCAGACTTCAGACACCCTGAAGGCTGCACTTGGTAAAGTGCCATCAGTGAACCTCTGTTGGTGTCTTCTATGAGCAGGGAGTCCCTGGAGGTTCTGGGGAAGGAGCTGACATGGCAGCAAACCCCGAGGGGTAGTGAGGTCCTGCCTTGTACGGGCCCCGGGATTGGTGCAGAGTGAGGGCGTCGGCCTGGGAAGCTCAGTCTGGAGGCAGCTGACAAACCGGAGAGGTGGACTGTGGGGTGACGAGGGGCCTGGCAGGCATGGCCAGGGACAGGGCCCATCCTTGGTTGTGTCACTGGGCATGGAAAGGAAGGAAGACCATCTTCTTGCCCTGATGGGAAAGGGATGGGAAGTGGTGGCAGAGTGAAATGAGGTGGGGCTTGGGGAAGGAAGAACCGGACTCCTCTCCTGGGTTTGCTGCCTAGGGGGTGGGGGCTAGACAACTGGGAGCCATTCACAGAATTCACCCACAGCCCCAGGGAGGAGGAACAGGCTGGGGTGTGGGGAGTGGGACAAGAGTAATCTGGTGCTCAGGACATATTCTTCCTTGGTTGGTCCTGATCCCTTGGACCTCTCTGTGTAGCTGCCCCAGGACTGGCCCTGGCCAGGGGATGGAGGGGGGCGGGGCGCAGGTACCTGCCCTTCCTGCTGCTCTGAATGTGTCTCTATTCCTCAGCTCCCCTTGAGAAGAGTCTGGGGTGTGGGCAGAGGGTGGGTGTTAACCCAGGAAGCTTTTGTTAATGGAAATTCATTCACCAGCCTCCCGATCTGGAAGCTTCTCTCAGCTCATCCCATCCTCCTAGCATACCCCAGCTCACTCTTTCCTGAAGGCGAGAATTCATACCCCGTCAGGACCCGGATGCTGTGTCTCTGCCACCCCCAGCCCCAGTGGTGCCTGTGTTGGTGAGCACGCGTACACACACACACACACACACTGGAAGGAAGGCGGGGAAAATCTTGTTCAGGCGAATGTCTAAGCTTCCGTTTCCCCACTGCAGCTCCCAGCCCAGGCCACTGTTTAGCTCCTCCTGTTGTCATGTCACTGGTTAATTACATTCTTTACTGAGGTGCAAATGTGTTTTTACAAGAAGACTAAGATGGTGTTAACTAGGAAGGAACTGTGAATGTTAAAGATGCATTTACCTCTGGTTGCAAGGCTGGGGCTCTTGGCGGGAAGTGCTTCCCAAAGCTGCCCTGCAAATGCAGCCCGGGCATCGAGCCGCCCTCCTCCCCTCTCCCTCCCATGACCCTGCCATCCTAGCCCCAAATGTAGCCTCCTTGGGGTCAAATTAGCAACTCTGAACCATGAGGAAAGAACCAATGTGCGTGTCTGGGAAATGTCAGGCCAGGCCTCAGAACAGTGTAGACCACCGACCTTGGTTTCTGGACGTCTTGATTCATTTCAAATACTGAGAACCAAAATAATTCACTTCGATCTAAAAATAAATCAGTAAGTAGTCTAGCCAGATCCGACTTTAAGCCAAGACTGTCCTTCACTGCCCATCTCTGCTTGGGGTCCATTGCCCTCCTGATTCTTCCTCCCTGCTGCCCACAGGTCCCCTTCCCCTCACCCATTAACATCTCCCCAGAGCCCCAGCCAAAGCCTGCCGCTAGAAAAGGGCCCGAGACTCAGCCACACATGTGAACGTGATGGCTACTCTTCCTTTGAGTTTCCTACAGTTCAAACAAGTAGGCAGCTCCGCACTAACTAGGGCCCAGAATCCCTCAGAGACTTGCCCACACTCTCAGGGAGAGAGGGCCACGTGTACAACTGATATCAGGAAACCAGGCGGGTGACCACAGTGTACTGCAACTGTGTGACAAGGACGTGGGCTCTCGAATGACTCAGTGGGCCTGAGCTGCCACACGGAGGAGAGAAACTGGCACTGTAAACATGGTGGGGGTTCTGTGGAGGAGATGGCATATATCCCTCAGAGCCCGAGCGGGTGCCCCCTTGGTCTCTGATCACCCAGGGCCTCTAATACCTTCTGAAAGCTGTTCTGCCCTTTTTTACAGGTGCTTCTGCTCTAGCTGACAGGAAGAATTTCTGGCCCAGCTGGGAGTGAGAAGAGGGAGTGAGTTCCTGAGGGCCATCCTTGAGTGGCCAGGATCACCCAAACAGTAAGAAATGCTTCTCCATCCTTAAATACATAGGTAAACCCTCCAGGCAGATGATCTTTTCTTCTGGAAACTTCGAGAAGCTGCCCATCACATTAGCTGGCTCGTAGCTTATACTAGCTGGGAACCCACAATACTGTATTGTTTTTTTACGTCTTTCCTCCTCAGCTCCTTAAGGACAGAGCCAGAGCTGTGCCTCATCCCTGCACCCCTCTCTTTTCTTCTCCGTAGTCTGGGAACAATGAAGTATTGTGGATGCAGATGGATGGGCTGCTGCTTCCATCCACCATGACCATAACCTTCTTATAACCTTCTGGAGCAAGCGTTATCACCTACAAATCGCCAGGGGGTCTTTGTTAAGAGGCACTACCTGGGCCCTGCTCCAGGGAGTCTGCTTTTCTAAGCCGAAGTTAAGACCAGGAATCTGCACCTCAGGTGTTTTCGATGAACACGGAAGAAACTGCATCCCAGGTGTTTCTGATGAACTCTAAGAAATAGTTCTTTAGAACCTATAAGGCATTTTGAATGGAGACTCTCATTTAATCCTCTTATCAGATAGGGTTTTTTAAATCCCCTTAAGTAACTTCATGATCTCAGAGACATTAAGTACCAGTATAGGCAGGGATTTAGAAATCCAGTTATCCAAAATAAACCTTCTTTCTTTCCAGTATGCCATGATAAGAACTGGATCTGTTGTGGTGAGACTGGGCCCCAACTCCAAAGGATGCTGCCCAGGACTTCTTGTAAATTTCCCTGCTGTCTCAGGGCTGCCGTGACCTTACAGGTCATCAGCTTTCATTTTGGTCAGTCATTGCCCAATTCTTCCCAAAAGCTGGTTTCCCCAGAGACAGGGAGAGGCAGACAGTACTGGAGCAGAAAGGTGAATGTTCCTGGGGCCAGCTCCCCAAGTTAGCCAGGCCATAGGTATTCCGGGGGGAACACGGGGCAGAACTGGCCCCCAGGGCTCGTCCTGGTTCCTGTGCCATGTGGCCATTTGGGGAGCTCTGTGTTTTAGGGGTAGGGAGGTGTGGGGAGCATGCTGAAGCCTGCTATGGCTCCTAGAGGTAAAAGCCAGAGAAAAAGGCATATGTAGAGAGCTCAAATCTTCACCCTAAGTATGGGTTCGGCAATGCCCATTTCTGGGACAGAGATGCTGCAGACGATAGTTGTGGTGAGGCCTTAAAGAAGATGGGAAGATGATAAAAATAAATAAGAGAGAGAGAAAAGAAAGAGAAGAAAGAAAGTGAACCAGTGTGGACAGGTGTCGCTGCCAAGTCTGGTGGCTTTCCCTAGACCTGGTGATTGCACTGAAAGCCCTATTGCTCTCCACGCCAAGGTTGCAGGAGCTCAAGTCCGAACAGGCCAGACCAGCCTGGGAGAATGGAGGTGGCTCTGGCCTCCTTCCATGCTAGATTGAAGGGAAGGATGGAAATGGGTTGAGGGACTGCTCACGCCTGCCAAGGGTCACGTCTTTTCCATAGAACGGAAAGTTTCTGTGGATCACATAGAGGCAACCTCACATAGCCCTCTGACATCCCCCCCTTCCCTCCCCATTCCTCGCCCCCCTCACTGCCCGCCAGACTATCGCTGAGTGCCAGTCTGGTCTGTTCTGGGGACTAACCGCAGTTGACACCATTGCTAGGATTGGTGCAGTCGGCAAGGACAATTTTTGCAGCTAATGCTGGAAGGGTGGTAATCAGAGGAGCCGCCAGCTGTCGCACTTAAATTCTTAGCTTCCTCGCTCTCTTTTTTTAAAATCGTTTTGCTTACATAATCCACCCCCTTTTTATTTTCTAATTCTCTCCTTGCAAAGCTGGCACCAGAGGGGAAGGGCTGGGGCGGAGGGGGTAGCAATTACACATCAGTTTGGGGAGCATTTACATTTTGCAATTACAATTTAAAAATAAGCCTCGTTAATGAGCTCCACGTGTCAACGACAAACCCTAACTGACATACTCTCCTGGGCTTGCCTGCCTCCCCCTGAAGTCAGAGGCTCTGTGGAGACAAAGGTACCTAGGGAGACACAGGGCGAGGCCGGGGGCAGCATCGGAGGGCCCGCAAGAGCCTCAGTGTGCCCTTGAGGTTGGTGGAGGACAGGTGTGGGGCTGGGCACCTCGGAACCACTCCAGCTTCCCTCTCTTCCCTGCACTCAAGCTCCATCTCAGCCCATCTCCTTCCCCGTGCTGACACAGCAGGACCTTGTGTCCTCAGCTGTGAGAAAGGGAGCTTCCACTGCTGGTACCCTCTGTGGGAATTTTCCAAGCCCTGTAGAGCAAACATAACACCTAGTCCCCAGGAGCCAGCCAGCCAGTGTGCCTGGATATATCCTCCTGGACTGGGTAGAGGGACTGATCACACAGGCAGGGAAGGGAACACAGGAAGGGAACAGGATTAGTTGCATCGCAGTTGGGGAAGGACGCATCTCCTCTTATAGTTGGCTATCCTATATTTCATGAAGCCCTCTGATCTCTTGGGCTGGGACTTTGGAACCAGATACATTCAGATTCAAATTCTAGCTCTGCTCTTCCTTGACTGTAAGGTTTGGGGCAAGTTGAGTAACTTAGGTTTTCTGACTAGCATTGTCTTTATGCAATTGGGATAATCGTATTTACCTTAGAAGTCTTCTTTGAGGATTAAATGAGATGATATAGGAGAAAGCATCTCATCCAGCAGCTGGCATGAGAAATGTCCCATAAAGTTCAGCTCCTCACCACACCCCACCCCAGGAGCCCCAACATGCTTCCTCCTGCCCGCATTTCCAGCCACCAGGGATACTGAGGAAGGGCAGCCTGGTCTGATTTTGCCCCATCTCTCCTCCAAGTCAAGCCATCTATACCCTGAGCAACTCCTGAAGGGGATCCCCCCACCCCCTTCCACTCACACCCTGGCCAGCTCCCTATAGGATTCTCTGCAGAGCCTTGGCCTCGGGCCTCTGTTCCTGCCTTCCACTTCTTGGGCCCCGACTCTGGCTTTCAACAACCCAGTTCTCTTTTCTGGACAGGACTTCAACGGAGTGACCTTTTTATCAGGCCCCACCTATGTGCTTTTATCTGTGAAATGAGGGAGGTGGGCCAGGTGCTCTCCGAGGTGCCTTTCAGTCTTGACCTCCGTAAGGCTCCAGTGCTCCTTCCCGAGAAGCTTCCACGGGAAAGGCTTTCATCTCCTGAGCAGCCTCATCCAGGCCAGGCTTGGGGCTGACCACGTATCATCAAAAACTGACATATGGTACTTGAAACAGATATAAAATAGCTCTTCCCTGTGGCAAAACCAGAGACCTATCTTATACAAATCTGAGACAAGGAGGACTTCCCAAAGCAGGTCCCTTGACATAGGGCGGAGAACACAGAAAGGAACAAAATCTCACCAGTTCAGGTGCTTAGGCAAACCACTGTTAAATACCATGTTTTACATACTGTTCTAAAAACTTGCTATTTTAACTTAGGCTCTGTAATGGACAGCTTTCCAGGTCAAAATAGATTGACTCCATTGTTTTTAACCACCGCATAGTATTCTCCCCTGTGGACGTCTCATTATTTATTTTAGGTATTTTTAAAATTAGAAGTAAAGTGTACATGAGGGAAAAACAGTGTAAGAGATATAAAATAGAATAAAAAGGGATCTTCTTTCCGCTACCTCTACCCACAAGGTCCAAATGACCCAGTGAACTACAATTAACAGTCTCTGATTTTAGTTATTTGGTGGCTGGTGTTTCCTGTGTTGTGTTATGTAATATACTTAAGTCCATCTTTCTTAATTTATGTATTTATCTATTCACTCCTTGCTTTGCAAGCTGGGGAAATTAGCATGCATTCTCCCCTTCCAATTTGGCTTAGTTTGATAATTTTATTAAACCATATTTGCTACTATGTTGATGTATAGTATTGTATAGAATATAGTGTGTCTATATATTACATGGTATATATTGTATAGCACATAGTGATTTATATCATGAACTCTATGTTATATGAGTCCAGATAATAGTAGCTTTACAGAGTTATAAGATGTACAGTCTCACTGTAGCTCCCTCTGCAATCCTAGTACAGGTAGATTGTAGGATAGAAATATTATCCAACCACAGAACTAAATAGTGTGATTTGACCAGGGGAAAGGAAACGGAACCATCTGTCGTGACAACTTGGCCGCTTTAGGAGAATCTTCTGAGCACCCCCCGCCATGCACTGCCTGTCCCCCACTCCACCTCCCCATCCCCTCCAGCTTGTTCCTTCCCACTGGCTCCCACTGGACTGCCACCCTGTCTTGCATGGACACTATTCTCTTCGTCTAATTCCTCTGTTTTACTGAAGTACCACCTCTAATTATTTCTGATAGGGATGAGTGGGAAATAAACTCTGAGTTCTTACATGTCCAAAACAGACTTTACTTTGCCTTCAAACTTGATTGATCTTCTGATAGAGCTCAGAATCCCATGTGCAAAACCTGTTTCTCTTAGGTTTCAAAGACATTATCTTACCGTCTTCCTATTTCTGATCTTGCAATGAGAATTTAGGAAACCTTTCAGTTTGCTTTTCTTTTGCAAGTTCAAAAACGTCACCACTGTGTGTTGAGGCTTGAGATTTTGTTTGCTCCTTTCTTTTTTTCATTACCCCTGCTCACGCCCTGGGACCACTTTCCATCTGAAGTCATCTGTCTTGCTTCAGCTCAGGGAAATGGTTTATTTCCTTGCTTATCCAGCTCACTTGTCTGTTTGCTCCTGGAACATCCATTGCCCAGTGCAGAGCCTGGTGCATAGTAGGTGCTCAGTTAATGCTTATTGAAGTTGTTGCTTGGGACCTAGATTCTGCTTAGGTCCCTATTTTCAACTCACTGCATGGACCTGGACAAGTTTTCTCATTTGAACAGAGAGGTCAGACCTCATGACTGCTCGGGAGGCTTCCACTCTGTGGGTCCTCTGGCAATCTGCCCTGGAGCTTTGAGTCCCCACCGATCCTGGGACTGGGGAAGAAGCTGAGAGTGAGAAGTGAGAGGAAGGCGGAGGGTGGGTGGTAGGGCAGCCACAGTGGCCAGCCTCCTGAGACAGACATTTCCCTGAACTTTTCGTCGGTTCAGCAACCCCTGCCCATCCCCCTCGGGGACCTCTCTCCTTGACCTTCCCAATCATTCTAAAATGGGCCTCCTTTCCTCTTCATCTCTGCTCCCTATACCTCAGCTCACCTCCACACAAAGCTCCCATTAGTGAAATAATCCTGACCACGGCAAGTGTCTCATTAAGTGAGATCTTTTTTTTTTTTTCACTTTTATGAATCCCAGGACAAAGAGACAGCAGACTTCCCTCTGCAATCCTGCACAGCAGGTGCTCTGACCTGAGACAGCCAGGCCCTAAAAAGAGAGGAAAGTTAAGAAGTCCCTGCCAATAGATAGCTCGGATCTGCCCCAGCTTAGGCTACCTTGTACCCTGGGAGAGTCATCTTGGATGAGAATTCCCCACTTGCTTCTCGTCCCCACCCCAGAGACTGGCTCTGGGAACAGACACCTCATACACAGCTCCCCTGACTGCCCAGACCAACCTGCTCTGGACAGAACCTCTAGATCTGGGAGCCAAGATGATTCGTTCCTTTTCCCTAAGAGGGCCAGACGCTGGAAGATCCAGGTTCACAAGGGCTCAGATCCCAGAAGATCATTCTCTGTTCTAAGTCAGAGCATCCTAATTGGTCCCTAAGAGCCAAAGTCCACTGTCTTCTCTCTTCTTCCATCTCCTGTCCTTGCTGTGCCATGGAAAGTGGCATCCCCTCTTACTGGAGAGAGAAGAGGGAAAGTAGAGCCACAATTTTGAACGTCAAGTCCACAAAGATTCTGTACCGAAGGCAGGCATGAGAGCTTAACGATAGAACACAAGTTGGCACTGCCAAAAAGGCAGAATTAAGGTTCGAGGTGAGTTCTAACTTTCAGATAAGCCGCTAGTATTCAAAGGGTCTGCTGCTAATATGAAACACTTCTCCTCAGTGCCTGAGTGCAGCAGAAAGGGCCAGCAGATGACTAAAGGTTTCCTTATTAGAAGGCTGAGAACTATAGCCCCCTTTCCAAGGCTGGGGTTTGAAGGGGCTGGGCTTGGCCAGGGGACAGGCAGGAGCCAGCGGGAAGGAGAACACAGCTCTGGTCCTCCGCACTTTGTTTAGCAGCTGCCTGCTCAGGAGGCTGTGGGTAACAACCCCGCCGCTGGCCTGCAGAGATGTCCTAACTGGTCCCCCATTCGGACCACTGCCCAGAATCCATCCGGGCTGGGAGAGGAAGAAGATGGGAAGGAGGGTGCACAGGAAGGGAGTTCTGCAGGGGGAGAAAGCTAGAACTTGGGGAGCTATGACAAGAGATGGGATCCCCCCCTAAGGATGGGCTGCCCCAACTTGAAAAGCCAGTGCTGTGCAACTGGACAGGCTTTCCAAAGCTGGAGCCAGGTGCCTCTGAGCCTGTGAGTCATGGGTACACTTCCCTCCAGAACAGGGACTTCTCTGCAGCTGTGGGTGGTCCCTGGAAAACCAGGGGTGGGGTGGGGAAAGAAGTCCAAGCTGAGACATCCATGGAGAGCAGTCGGCTGCGGACTGCACGCTCCCTTCCAGCCCACCCCGGCCCGGGGGTGGGGGGGAACCTGGGCCACAGCAGGGCCCCACAGCCCTGGCTGACAGGAAGGAGACGCTGACGGAATCCCAGTCACCGTGAGTCAGAGCCCCGGCCCCAGTGCCACAGAGTGCGGGGTCAGGGCCCTGGCTGGCCCCGCTTTCGCTCAGCACAAGTCCCTGGACTCCGACTCCCAGACAACTAACACACACGATCGAATTCCCAATTACACATCACCCCTTAGATGCAGCCTTCCGCCATGGATTTCTATCATTTCATATGCGTCCTTTAATTGTGTTCCCTCCCTTCCTAACTGAAACCCCAGTTCAGCGAGTTGACGATGGAGACTCAGGATGAGCCTCTCTCTCTCTTCCTTTTTTTAAAGATTTGATTATTTATTTATTTGACACAGAGAGAGAGAGAGATCACAAGTAGGCAGAGAGGCAGGCAGAGAGACTCCCTGCTGAGCAAAGAGCCCAATGCGGGGCTCGATCCCAGGACCCTGGGATCATGACCTGAGCCGAAGGCAGAGGCTTAACCCACTGAGCCACCCAGGTGCCCAAGATGAGCCTCTCTTTCAACATGCTTCCTCTTCCCCATCTTTGTCTCCATGGCATGATGGGCATGAGACCCCTACTTCTTCTCGCTGCCAGGACCACTACCAGGGTTCCCTCTTCCACTCATTTTTGTGAAATAACAGCAGCAAACCATAATGAAATATTTAGATAACTGGACCCGTGCTGCTGTCCGAAGCTGCCAGGGCTAGGGGGAGGGGTTGCCGAGGGGGGCCTCCATCCACAGGGGCGAAGCCTGCATGCCTTAATGGGGCTGCACATGCCCAGGGTGGATGGCTATCATAGAATTCACGGAAATCCAGGACGTGGGGAAGCGTATTGGATGGTACAACCCAGCTGGTAGCTTGTTTCCACAATCACTCTTGCCTCTTCTGTAGGAAGAGGCACTCTTCCTCTTCTGAGGAGTGGGCTCACTCCTCCTCTGGCGTTCCCTTCCTCTACCCTGAGACTTGTAGGTTAAACATTCAGTCTCGGACAGCAGACCATGAGTCACATTGGAAGACTTCCTCAATGGCTCCGAGGATCAGTTTTCACATCCGTGAATGGGCACAGACCTGCTTACACCAGGCGGTGGCTGGGAGAAAGACACAAGGTTATCTGCATCAGAAACTTAGCAAAATGCCTGGGGCCTGGGGAAAGCTCAATAAATAGCAGCCATTATTCGGTCCATTTACCATCTCACTCCCATCAAAATTTGCTCCCCGGACACAAACTCACTCTCCCAGAGGTGTGCATGACTGCTGGAATTCGAAGAGCTCTGTTTTCCAGATTTGTTTGTTCCTTTCACATTTTAACAGCAAGCCAAAGAAATTAAATTGTAATTGTGTACATATTTAAGTTTTGTAAGGAGATAGAGCTTGTGAAATTGTACCGCAGAGGATTTCTGCCCCCCAAAAAGGAAATGGGAGGAAGGGCCATGATCTTGTCTACCGAGGAGCACAGGGTTCAGTGGGGCGAGATGGGGCATGCAGGTGGAAAGCAGATTTCCCATAATATAGAAACACACATAGTGATCATTCACGCTTCCATGCTGTACTTCTGCTTCGCGGAAGAGTAGAGTTTTGAGCAAAATTTTGATGAAGGAAAGGACACGAGAGTGTAATACAGAGACCTTAATGGCAGATGAGAAGCACAGCAAAAAGCATGGAGGAAAACTCTCATAAGGTGATAGAGGGCGTTTCTGCTCAGCTGGGGCTCAAGACCGGTTGGCAATGCCCAGGAATGGGCTCACTGCCTAGCATCACTTTGTCTTTCGCACATGCGGCCGTCATCCTCCCTTCCCTGGGGCTCACCCCACCCCGACAGATGAGGAACACAGAGCCAGTGTCCCCGCTCTCATTCCAAACAGCCATGAGGACCAAGCTTGAGGGAGGCTCCTGGGCTTTCCTCCCTGAGCTGACCTTGTCGATGAAGATGCTCCCTGGTCTCCCTCCTTTTTCTCACAAGCTCCCCTAGGCCACCCCAAAGGCCTAGGGAGGAAGGACATCCATTAGCTGGGTGAGGAAGTATCAGGGACAAGTGGCTTTTTGATGATAAACTGAGCCCAGGGAGCCACTTGCTTCAACAGCCCTGACTCTTGAGCGTTTTTTTCTGGAGGCAATTTTTTAGAAAACAGAACGAAGTATCATCCAGCCAGAGGACATGGTATCTTCCTCAGAGAGAAAAGGGGCCCAGCTGACCCTCCTCAGAGCATCTGGTTCCAGCAGAATCTGAGAGCATCACAAGGGACAGATGGACTAGGAATCAGGATCCCTTATCCCTATGGATGCCACCCCCCCAGTCCTGTGGCTCCAGCCCCCTCCCTACCCACCCCTGTCTTCTTTCCTCTCTCCAGCTCCCCAGGAGTGCTGTTCTCCCAGTGTGCCCGCCTCGTAGAAGAGAAAGATTTCTAAAAGGGATGGAGGCAGATAGGGCAGCAGGGAGATGGCTGCTTGGCTCCCTCCATCTGGGCTCCCCAGCATCTGAGCTGTTCCTCTGTCTCTGCTGAGTTGTGAGCCTCAGGGGCCCAGCCCGTGTTGTTTTCTCAGCTCTGTTCCCGAGCAGAGGCTGCCGTCAGCTCTTGACAAATAATAATAAACCTGGGAATCAGGTTTGTCGAGGGGGATTTCGGTCCCTGGGTTCATTTTTAGATTTGTTTCTGTGTGTGTGTGTGTGTGTGTGTGTGTGTGTGTGTGTGTGTGTGTGCAGACAGAAGAGCATGTGATGGTGTCTTGGGGGAGCAGGCTGGGGCTCCCAAGTGCCCTGGCAATCCACCCTCACTCTAGCTACCCAAGAACAGGAAGGCTCTCCTCTGCCAGTGATCCTTGGGACTGCTTGCACGTTTAAAAGAAAAGAGAAAGAATTGAATGAAAGGCCTCTAGCTCTCTCCTTTCCCTGTTCCTCCCCACCTCTCCCACTCATGCTATTTGGGTAGAGCCGAAGGGGGCTGGCCATGAAACAGAGGGGACAGAATCCCAGCTCTAGGTTCGAGAGTTGCCTGAGCCATGGGTGGGAACTTGGCAACAGGCCCAGGGAGAAGCTTCTTGATGGAACCTTCAGGTGGGCCCTACCAGGGCAGCAGCACAACCTCCTGGCCTCCATTCCTGAGATGCAGCGCCAAGGGGAGGGCTTTACTGGAAACGGGGAAATGTTCAGAGTCGAGCATTACAGGCAAAAGCTGGACCCAACTGTGGGTGAGCGTGAAATTTAGGGCCCTACTGTGGGGCCCCTCTGGAGCGAGCAGTACCCCGTCCAGCGGTTAAGGAGTGGCCATTGGAGGTCAATGCTGCCATCCCCCTGCCTCCAGGCAGGCAAAGGTGCAAAGCACTTACCTGTGAGACACGTGCAGGGATGGCACTTACCCTGATAACTGGCATGCTTCCCCCTCCCTTTCTGTTTTTTTGTTTTATTTTGTTTAAAGAAACCAAAGGGGGGAAAATTGCCAAGTTGTGAAGTGCTTTAAGAGGAGATGAGAATCTTCATCAAAATGCTAAAAGCTGGAGGGGGAGAGTAATGTGAAAACTCTTGCCTGCTATTTATGGGATTGATTCTCAGATCAAGAAGAAGCAAGCAGTCGGATGAAAGGAATTATTGTTAAAGCTCCTCGGTAGGAAGATCTAATGGACAATTGCTGCTATCAGGGGGAATTAAATTGCTGTTTCAGTTTGTAAAATATATCAGCAGCTTTTTGAAGCCGGGAAAGGTGTGACAGCCCAGGCAGGGAGGAGAGTGAGGGCTCTGTCACTTCCTGGCCCTGGAGTGGGGAAGCAGGAGGCAGGCAGGAAAGAAGGGCTGTGCAGAGCATGCTCTCCTAACTCTGACCCTGGTCCAAGTGTTTGAAGCCAAATTGCAAAATAGCTAAACTGGTGGGGTGGGGGTGGGTCAGGGGCAAGGTGGCAGCCCTGAGGGGCACAAAATCTGGGCCCTGATGTTCTCAGAACCCCCATGAGTCAGGGAGGCATGGCAGGAAGCAAGAGGGCATGGTGGGGGGGCTCCCCTCTGGGAAGGGCGGTCAGGGTGTGTTGTGGTCCGTGACCACCGACAAACCTACTCACAGCCAGGGCAGAGTTGAACCCTCTGCCTTCTGTAACTCCTGAGCATCCCCTCCTTAAACTGCGGCAAGAGGGATCCAGGGGGCCTCCTAACCACCCCGGCTCCCAGAACGGGGTCTCTCAGCTGGGGCCAGAGTGCCTAAATGATATGTTGACCCAGCCACGAGGAAGACCAACTGCAAAATGGCTTTGGGGGTGGGGGAAGGAGAGGAGTGGAGGCCCTTGGGAGGAGGACCAAGGCCATTTGGAGGAGACTGTCCTCCTGGTGTGGGGAGCAGGAGGGTCTCTGGCTTCTCTGACTTCACAGAAGGCTCTTAACCCTTCCGAAGACCATTTGCCCCACTTGGCAGTTAAGGGCTGAGGAGGAGAGAAAGGTTGGGGGAGAGAGACATTTTCACAACTCTTAAAGCTCATGTCTCTGCTCTGTTCCCTGGAGACCAGCATAATAGGGCATGACCCGGCACCACCGCCCAAGTAGGCTTCTCAGAAAGGTAGTAAAATGACAATTTGCTCGGAGAGCTGCGGGCGGCCAAGGGGTCTGAGCGGCCTCAGTTGCTATCTTGCTGAAGTCAGTAGAGAATGATTTCCTATGGAGATGTCCAAGCAGGAACCAGAGGGGCACCAGGGAAGTGGTCCTTCTGGCTGGGACATTCTGCAATGACCTGGGGCTCTGTGCCAGGTGCAGTGTCCATGCAGACCTGGGTCATGGTGGAGCGGTGGCTCATTTTGGACCTTTAGCCAGCCAGCCTTCAGGACGGCAGGGGTCTGCTCCCGAGTGCAAAGACTGCTAGGGTCTCCCTCCACCTGTGCTTCCTTCGGTAACGTAGAGTTACCTGCCTGGCTCCCATGCCCCACTCTGAGCCTGCTCTTATCAGACCTGAGGACTCCCATTCACCCCCAACACCCGAGGTCAGAAAGATGGGGCAAAGCAGCATCCACGAGGCTATAGCACTCCTGTCCCCTGAATCCTCGGGCCCCTGAGCTACCCCCCAATTCCTAGAGCACCCGGTCCAGCATTTGGGAGGTTCCTGGGGGGCTGGCCTCTTCCCCTTCATTCCTCAAGGACCCTTTGCTTCTCCCTCACTTGCAGACCAGACCTCCTCACATTTTCAAGCTTCCCAGCCCAGAGTTACAACCCCCTTCTCACCTCCATGCTCTCCACCATCCCGGCCGTGGTCCCCCTGCCCCACCACCACCCAGCGCTGACTCCCCACACAGTGACCACAGTGTTTCCTCTAGAGCTCGAGATTTCTAGCCCTTCCTGGGTTTTGCAAAGAAATCTGGTGTGTGTCTGTGTGTGTGTGTGTGCACGCACGCACCCCTGCGTTTCTTTAGATAAATCCACAGAGTCACATGAAATCAGTGACAGGTTGACACCGTTATTTCAAGATTCATCGCTCTGAGTTGCCAGCACAGGAGACCTAGCCAACTCCTTCCCACCACCAACACTTTTTTTCCAGGCATAATTTATAGCAGTGGGGTGAATTTGTTTCCAAAAGATGAATATCACACTATCAGCAACAGCTGCCTCTCATTTTTATTTGTTTTTAAATTTGACTCAAAGTCCAATTCTCTATACACATCCGAAGCTGTAAATCCTAAGGCGACTGATTACATGATTTAGTAAACAGGTTCTATTATATAATGCAATTAAAGCAGGGCTCCGAGGCGCCACCTACAGGCCGCTTCTGGGAAGGGAGCCGGGCCAGAGACTCATTTTGGATGAGGCTCTAGGCGGAAGGAAAATAAAGGGGATTGCGCCAGGGTCGAGGCGGCAGCTCCTGAGGGAGAAGTTGCAGCCAGCCAGGTTACTAATGCAGCCTTTTGGTCTCTCCTGCTGAGTTCACTCTGTTATTTCAGCCTCCTGCAAATCTGTCTAGACGTCAGAACCCAGGCCTGGGCAGCTGCTCAGAGGGCTCCCTCCCTGGCCTGGGGTTAGGGGGTGGGATGGGGCTTCTGGGCTGGGGGTGCTGAGGAGAGCTCCTGGCTCTCCCGCCTCAGGGACCTCCCTCACTCACTCTCAAATGGGCACGGAGGAGGAGAAGACATGAGCTGGCTAGCCTTTGAAATGAAGCTACAATCCATCTCTCTTCCATTCAACCAAACTTGTGTTGAGGGCTAACCATGGGTAAAGACTTCCAGAATATTCTGATGAAATCCCTCATTTTGCAGTCCAAGAGGGGAACCTGACTTGTATTGGCCACAGATACATGACGGAGCTAGATGAGGATTCCAGACTTCTTGACCCTGAGCACTGGCTTTGAGCAAGAGAATTTACGAAAAGAGGAAAAGGAGGCCCAGGCAGGGGATGGGACTTCCACAGCCTCTACGTGTAGCTAGGGAAGGAAAATAATGAAAATACTGCCAGTGTGTGTCAGAGGACAGAAGAGAAGGGCTTCTATGGGGCCCTCCTCAGTGTGTCTTAGCTTCCTTCCTAGGGAAGGAAGGATAGCAGGGAGGGAGGGAGGGAAGGGAGGAAGGAAGAAAGACCCAGGGCCAGTGTTCCCTCCCCTCGCCCCTCTGCCCTAAACGACAACACTCTCCAGATGAATCAGGTTCTGGGGCCTCAAGAATTCTAACATCTCCAAAGAGCTTTTGTAAGTGGGGGTCACGCACATATAACTGGGGAGAGGAGAGGGAACTTGCTTCCCTGGGTGCTAAGAGAGAAACTGGACCAGAAGTGGGAGCAGGGATGGATGAAGAAAACAGCACTATCAGGGTTGGAAAGGATGGAAATACTTCCACACCTTGGCGGGTGCCCACCATCCGCCTAGGCTCCCAACTAGGGCCATGAGGCGGGACTATGAGGAGCCAAAGGGAAGCGGTCCATTCCCCCCCACCCCTCCAAGCAGGTACCAGATACAATGTAGTCTTGGCTAGGGTCAGAGGGCAAGAACAAATGCTGTCGGGCCAGCTGGCCAGAGAGTTCCCAATTAGACTTTGTTTCTCATCCTTAAGGCCCTGAGCCCCCAACCCCAGCACCCCAGCCCAATTACTGCCGGGCAGCATTAACCCCTTGGTGCCCCAGGCCGTTAATGGAATGTTAATTGGTCTAATGGGTTTCATGTCAACAAGTCCTAATGAGCTCCTTCCTAATGAGCTTGCTGTTTTTTTCTAAGCCTGTTTGTCAACAAAGAGAGTGGGTGCTCCCGGGCTGCCCATTCCTACTTCCTAAAAGGGTGTCTTTTGATGTCCCCTCACCCACCCCCAATCTGTGCATCACAGCCTTCCTGGGCTCCTGAGCTCTATAAAATGGCGGTTTTAGCTCCTTTTGACAATATCAGTGACATGCATTATTTCTTCTTGGATATCACTGTGGGGTTGAATGTTGCATTAGGGTTTTTTTTTTCTCCCTCCCAGCTGCCCTATAATAAAGGTTTTCAACATTAAGAACAATCTTTTGACGTAAGCCTGCCTTCAATGGGAAATTTCTCGGTGGTAAATCATTCCTTGTGTATCCTCCATTTGTAGTCTTGGCTGCGCTCCCTGGAGTGCCCTGGTGTTTGGTAACAGAGCGCTGGGGCCTCTGCACAGGGCGGAGCAGCCTCTCTGAGCCACTGACAAATGCTGGAAGCCCCAGGCTGCATTTCTAGAGCCAGGCCTACTACTCCCCTCCGGACTCCCAAAGAAAGTGTAAAAAGGGCCATGCACACAGAGATTGCTCAGGGACCTCCCCCCACCCATTGTGGAGTCTCACTGGGCAGAGCTTCAGACAAGAGAAGTTGGATCCCCACATTCCTCTCCAGGGAGGTTCCACACATCCCTCAGCTCCCCCAAGCCTAGCCAGTGGGGTTCCCCAAGGACGGGGGTGTGCCTTTGCTTGTGGAGTGGTGTGAAGAAAAGAGCAAGCTTCCGGAGATGGGTGTGGGGTCTCCCCCATCATCTCCTTACCAGAAGCTTCCGTGCCTGAGTGAGCAGAGAACCGACGAAACTTAAGCCCCTGATGAAAAGTCCTCCTGTTCTCCGGCAGGAGAAGCCCCCAGAGGGCAATGGGTTAGTGGCCTAGTGGCCTGTGGTGACCCCAGAGAGGGGGAGGGGAGGGGCAAAGGCCATCTGGGTCCTCAGAAAATTGTTCTTGTGTCCTCTGGCGAGGCGGGTCTGGCCCCAGCTCCCAGCCTGACAGACTCCAGACTGAAAAATCTCCTCTCAGCCTGGGCATCGGTGGTTGCTTCTGGCTGCAGACCTCTTTCACCCATCTCTCCTTGCCCCCAGGCTGGGTAGCCCTCCTGCCATTGCAAATATTTCTAGGGACAGCAACTCCAAAATGACCCCACCTCCCATTCATTGGACAGTGAACAAAAGAATGCAAATTAAAGACCCCTCTATTTAGCCCCAATCCTCCTCATTGAGTGTCCTCTGCACTGCCTTTACTGACCTTCTCCTGCATGACATGAGGTTACCCCAAGACCCAAATCCGAGGTTAAAGGGAGCCCCTTGCCCCTAAGAGGGGAAAGAAACCGCCTAGAGAGCTCCCACCCCAGACTCTGCCCCCAGGCTCCCTCTTCTGGAAGCTGCTGGCACTACAGGAAGCTCCAAGGAGTGGGTGTGAAGGCAGGCCCTGAGGCCCCAACCAAAGTTACCTCATCTGCCAGAGTTCAGGAAAGGCTGAGCCTAACACACTCCTGAAATATCCCGATTTCCTTTTGTCCCTTAGTGTCTAAAAGAGATTCCACACTCACTTTAATCTCTCAAATGTCTTCATTCTGGAAGTTTCTTCGGACATCTCAGGGGGTCTCTATCCTCTTTTTCCCTCGGGAACACTTTCCACTCTGCTCTTGCCTTCCTTGGATGTTTTCCGCCACCCAGACAAAGAGCCAGCCACGAAGACAGACATTGGTTTTCCCGCCTGAAGTGATGGGCTCCCCTAAGGGCTCCCTTCTAACATTCTTGGCAAAAATACAGCATGGATCTGGGTGTCTCAGGTGTGCGTGAGGTGGGGAGACCCTGAGTGTTTCTGTTGCAAAGACATCCTGGTGGTCTGTCATCTGAGGTAAAGCCAGGGGAGGCGAGGGGAGGTGGCAGAGAGGCCAAGGGGATGCCCTGCAGACCCAGCAGAAGCCCCCTGTCCCTTTGCTGTCTCCTCTGGAAACTTCATTTCTCTTTCTTCTTGCCTGCTGGGCAAGAATAACACTCCTTGGAGAGGAGATCTTGCCTCCTCTTGTTTATTCTCCCGCACCTCCTAGCATGTAGACGACACTTGAGAAATAAATAGTTCATGAATGAACACCTACATGCCCCATGTTTCCACACACACTTAAGGTCCAAGCATAGCCAGAGACTCAGGTCAGGCCAGCCTTCCTACTTCCTCCTTTTCCTGAAAAATAACAAAAAAAACCCACCCACACTCTGTCTCATACACACACACACACACACACACACACCCCTCTCAGGGTCCTGGAGACCAGGCCCTTCCCTTAGGCAGCTCCAAACACCCTCAGATTACCACAGAATTCACGTATGTGAACATTCCAGAAGACCCTAGGGAAGGCATGGGAAGGCATCAGTGGGACGAGGAGGGAGCTCCACAGTGCTCTTAGGGAGAGGGGAGGAAAGTTCTGAGTCTGTGCTCACAAATGTTTCTAGCTCATCAGCACCCTCCACCCAGGAAAAGTACAGGTCCCTCGCCCCACAAAGGTTCTTAGGAGTTTCCGGGCCCCATGATGGACAGACCTGCGGCAGGCAACTAGCCTGTGTTTTCCACCTCTAAATATTTCAGGGCGTCTAGTGTAACTCAACAGCTTTCTGGGCGTTCCATTTCCTTGGGGTGGGGAGTATTGCCAGGCTGTCTCCACTTACAGCACCACGTTCCATTTCAAGAAGAAACCTTGAGGCGCAGGAGGGGCAGCTAACTTACTGGTGATGGGTAGGCAGTAGTGCTGTGCTGGACATCCAGGGACAGGGCACCTGGAGATTCGGGTCAATCCCTGCTTCACTAGCACTGCCCTACCCCCACCGCACACCCTCTGTCCCCTCCTCTGTCTGTAAGATGGGGGTGGTCTTGGTTCTGCTCTTCTGGCCCCAAGATGCTGGTGACTCCGTACTGAACGCAGGTTAAGGAGTCTTAAAAGAAAGTTTCAGGCATATCCATAGCTCTATAGTCACAAGCACACACCTAGAAAAACTCGACAAGTGATGGGAGGCTCACCCAGGCTCTTGGATGTCCCCCAGCCTCTTTCCCTTCCCTGAAGACCAACTGGCCGCCCCACCCTCTAGTCTGAGCCGGCCTGCGCCCCCACCTCCCTTTTCGGCCACTAGGGGGTGTGACGAGCACACCTGGGAGGGGTTAGTCTGTGCTCACAGACCCTGGGGTAGGGAGGTGGGACTTGGAAGAGGAAGGGCAGAAGACCTCCTACCCCTGAGAGCCCAGAAGCCTGGGAAAGGGCCAGCGCCCTTGTCTTGGGGGATACCCGAATTGCTGCCAGTGCCCTGTGATGCCACTAGCCAGGCTCCCTTTCCCTTCCCCCTCCCCACCCACCAGGCCCCAGCTGATGCCCTACAAAGCATGGCTGGGGCGGCGGGGTGTTCAGGTTGTTTCACGTGTGATTTGAATATCGTTTCTTAAGTCAAAATAGCTCAGAAAGCCCCTCCCCACCCCAGCCTCTCCCCTTAGCTCTCATTTTTTCCCCTAAAGGGCAGCGCTTGCCTTAGGCCCTCAGTCCAGGTGGCCTGGCCTGAGAATATGTTGAGCCGGCCAGTCCCCAGGGCTCCCTGCGCTCAGCCTATTAACGATGCGGCCCCCTTTCTCCTGCCACAGATCCTCGATGTGAATCAATCCCATGATGCAACATGCCTCCCCAGCCCCTGCTCTGACGATGATGGCCACGCAGAATGTCCCTCCCCCACCCTACCAGGACAGCCCGCAGGTGAGTGTTGACTGACCAGATGACGGGAAGGGGGTGCGGTAGCCTTCCCCCGGGCGGGACAGAACGAGGCCTCCCCCAGCTATCTCCTGGCCACACTCTGGGCTCTTCTTCTGCCTCTGGAGAGCCGGTCAACACAGGCTCCTGGAGGACCATTGCCTTTGAGAAAACCGGGTTTGGCTCCTACTTGGGTAGCTCTGTCACCAACATCGGGAACCATGGTCTGGAGCCCCCAGTCATGGTCCTGCCCCCACGCTCAGCCTGCTTCCCACTTGGAGCAGACATCAGACAAATGCACCCAACGCCTCACTCAGGGAGATCCAGATGCCCATGAATCGAGACTGCTTTTGAGTATCTGGGGAAACCCTAATCAGAGGGTCCTTTGGAGCAGATCTCTCATTTACTGGTCACTGGAGCCCTTCTGTCCCATCTTACTCTGCCTGCCCATTCCAGGAATCACCCTTCTGTTCAAGATTCCATTGGCTTCTTGCTAGAAAAAAGGCCAGGACTGTATCTCTACGTCCTCCAACACTTTCCCCCTGGTTCCCAGTTTCCATCCCTCAGCTCAGACACAACAGCCCCCCGAGGTCTCCTGAGACTCCATCCTGGTTGCCCCTCTTGAGACGGTGGCATCTTCACGCTGCCTTGCTGTTGTCTCCTCCCCTCCGTCTAGAGGCCCGGCCCAGCTTTTGTGGGTTGGGCTCCCCTGGTCCTCCAGACCCATCCCTTCGGACCCGTGCATCCTCCCCATGCTCACCTCTCTCCACACTTGGTTTTCTGGAGATCCTGAGTTAGCGATGTGGCTGTGCAGTCAGAGGGGCCACGGTTCTCCCGCCCTTACATTCACTCCCTTTTATTTTCTCTACCCTGGTCTCTCAAGTCAGTCCTGCTTCGGTAAGGGGGTACTGAGTATCTGTAATGTGAACAGAGCCAGCTAGAGCCCTCGTTCACTCATTCACCCGGCAAATGAGCAGTGAAATCCTACTGTGTGTAGGGGACCAGCAGCTCTGTCTGATGCCCCTTGCTCCTGAGCATTTCACACGCAGCCATTCTCAGGGACTATGTGGAAGGTCTGTGCAGCACAAGGGGGATATTAAGATGCAGACACAGGGTGGACTGAATTTGTTTGCATTAGGTCCAAGGATCCTGACACCCACAGCCTGGTGTGAGCATACAGCCGCTGCTCCACTCATCCCCGATTCTCCCCACCTCCCCCTGCCCCCAGAAAATCACCACTTTAAAGAACGTCCAGCCTGCAGACCACCACTGACTCCTCTCCCCGCCAGAAATTCAAAAGCACTTGTCTTTCCTCGGCCTTCGAACACATGTCCTTTTATCCTCACCCGTGCTCCAACATGTCAGCTCCACACCCCTTCCTTGGCTCTCCCCAACCCAGCCTCCTATGCGGCCAAGCCCCTGCCCACATCTGGAGCTTTCCATGAATGACCGCAGGGGTGGACTCGGCATTTACGTGGTCCCTCTATTTGAAAGCTTCCAGGCATGCGACACCACGTCAGGACCCTCCCCTCCATAGTCAGAATGAAATGCGGGGGGCCTGGCCTGTGGGGACCTAGGAACACAGAGGCCATCGTGGGGAACAAGCTTCTTCCTCCCTCAGTAGACACAGACGTCATCCTCTCGTGTGCTTGGGCAGCGTTGGGGACCCCCAGGGTCCTGATAAAGTCAGCACTTTGGCTCTGTTTCTTTTGTAGTTGGATCCTACTCTCCTAGCTTCACAGTAGAAATGGGGGATGGACGAGGGGTCACTTCCTATCCTTAGCAGGTGGTGGGTGCCAAGGCCTCATACAGGAGGCTCGGGGACAGGCGAGGGAAGGGCCAAGAGGTCAGAGAACATTGGACTGGCACAGCTGGTGGCTGCAGCCTCCCTTCCTGCTGGCCCCAAGCCTTGTTTTGCCTGCTGGGGCAGCTGGGAGAAGTCTGGGTTTGGTGGGGATTAGTGGGAGAGCTGCAGCAGGGCCTCTGTGGTCCAAGAATGCTGATCCAGGCGTTGTTAAGTACAGGAGCCTAATTTAATTCTCAGCATACAGCTGAGAACTAATACATCCCAGCTGCTGAGGGACATGATGGAGCTGGGGCTGCAGCTCTCGGGCCCTCAGCCCCCCGGAAGTCACCAGTGAGCGGCTTGAGCCTTTTGGGGGAGGGAGCGAGGCTCCGGGTCACCATCTAGGGCCTCTGAGTTGACGGCCTGGGCAGGGACTGTCGCAAGGCTCTCCTCTCTGAGAAGCCACCAGAACTTCACCTTGGGAAATCCATTTACAGCAAAGGAATACTTTGCCCTGAGGAAGCCACACATCTATTTGTAACCCCAGGGCCCCGGGAACAAGTGTCTGACAGGAAATGTCACTGTCCCTGGTCAAGTGACGGAGCCAAAGTCTGGGGTCCTGATGGCCTTGGCTAGGCCACTAGGCTATGGCTGGGTTGCCATGGGCCTTCCCTAAGCCAACCTGGTTCCCAAAGAAACTGAAGCAGGATGGGGAGTCGTGGGGAGTCATTCGGGCAGAGACGGCCTGGGTGGGATGGTAGAGGTGAAGTGAGATCCCCAGAGCAAAGACCTCTGACTCCTCCTCGGGGAAGGCTGTCCTCTCCAGAGAGAACTAGACTTTGAGGCCGATTGGCCCTTGGGGGGTGGGGTCCCTTCTCCACACTCTTTGGGGGCTCTTAGGAGGGGCTCCCACATAGGAATGTCTTTTGTGTGAGTCTTCTGCCGGGGAACTTGCTCTGATCCTCCTGCCTTCTTCCCTTTCTGCTTTCAAGAGGCTGAACCCAACTTCTCAGGGGAAGCCCTGCTCCATTGTCCTCATCATGCTCATTATCCTAGAGAACCAGCTGCTCTCTGACACTCAATGTCCTCAGGAAAGCTGGGCCTAATGGGAACATGGGTCAGGCACACAGAGGAGTCCCTTCCTAAACGGGGCTCTCTGGGAAGGATTCCTCACTTCCTCCGATTCCTTTAGGTCTAATCTCATTACTTTTGGATCCGGTCTGACTTGTTTCCTCAAGGCCTGGACAGCAGAGCACCTCTCTGTATCACCTCCTTGGAAATCCAGTTTCTTCCACAGGCAAAAATGGACAGTCTCTGATACGAAGTCCCCAAAATGAGAAAAGAAGCAAGAAGCAGAGCCCTTCCTCTGAGACCCATGCAATCGTTTTAATAATGTTCCCGTTGTGCTAAGGGCTAGCAATACCGAGCATAATCTATTCAAATGCACAGGAGAATCTCACTTTGGAAAATTAGGAATCTGCATTAAAAAATTCCCAAGCCCCGGACCTTCTTTATAATAAATTAGAATTTTTTTTCAAGGCAAGTTCTTAACTTGGCAATTTCATTTTTGAAGTTTGGGGAATAAAGTTATTAAAAATGAGGGAGGCTTTTTTTTCTTCCCATTTCAGGAGAGAAGCATTAATGGTTATGGCCCCCTGCTATCTGGGCACAAGCCAAATGGTATGATGGCCAAAGAAGTTTCTGGCCCCTCTGTTCTATTTCAGTCCATCCTGGGAAAACCCTGTGATTACTTATAAGGATGTCACTCTGTGTTTATTGGGCACTAAAGGCCAACCAGGAGTTTAGAAAGCGCAAACCCAACAACCCACTAGAGCCCTTCCTGTGGCCTGCTTCCTCCTTCTGGTGGCTTCTGGTTAACTTCTGTTGGAGTCACAGCGCCCTCTACTGTCTGGCCACAGTACCTCGATTCCAGCGTGGTCTAGCTCAGTCCTAGAGCCTCATGTTCTGCCCTGAGAGGTAGGGGCAAGTCACTGGGGACTGTGGATTTCTACATTGATTTTTTAATGAAAGCATTGTCTCCAGGGAGACCTGGATACGAGCTAGGTGTGTGGTCCCCCCCTGTTCAATATATGCTGTTAATTCCTACATGACTCTCTCCTTCTTCTGCATTCCAGCAGCAGCCTGGCCATCTGTCACCTGGATTTTCCCAGCCCCCTCCTCCCGCTGCCCCAAGTCCCCGGCTGCTCTTAATGGAACTCTAAAAGCTATGCTCTCTACTATTCTCATCCCAGCAAGTCCCCTTCCCAGACTTTTCGAGGTAACGCAGCCATCCCCTCATGCCTGGGCGCATACCCTTCCTTCATGGACTCTGTCTTCACCTCTGAATGTCATTCAAGTTCTTCCCCTTCCTGGAACACTCCAGATGCAATGTCACCACCAAGCAAAGTTCTCCCTTCTGCAGTTCCACCAGCAATTTCAGGAAAGCATTCAGATCTAGTAGTGAAAGCAATAGCTTCCCCTTCCTCGCCCTCCCCACATGCACCAACTCCTGCTATCAGCACCCTCCCCCTGCCCCCGCTTCCTCAAACACAGACACATACCTACCGTTCCACAAATATCTTTGCCCTTGGCTTCTAAGCAAGACAAATATTTTATCTGGTCTATTTGTGTATGTATTCAGTGTTTAGTATTCCTCTGTCTGTGTGTCACCGGCATGTGGGGCTGCATGAGCGTTTGACCAGAAAGCAGACATCCTGGCAGGTCCCAGTCTGTCCCACTAGGCGCAGCCACCTGTGGGTGTGGGCACCAAGTTACCCCTTTAGGAACAAACTGGTACATAAAGTAGCATGACTTGGTGATGGGTGACATTAAAAAGGTTTTGGTCGTTCACCCAGGATGCAGCCTCATTAGTGAGCAGAGAGAGGGGCCCAGGCTGGGAAAGTCAGACCAGCACGAGAAGCTCACGTCAGAAGGAAGTCACGCATTGGCTTGGGGCCCTTTGACAAAAGCTATGTTCCTCTGTCCCCCTACATCCTCCCGCCACCCCTCAGAGTGAGGAGACTGGTGCTCAGGACCCAGAAAACTCTGCCTGGAGATCTGGAGTCAGAATGATGCTATCTCACCTCTCCAACAAGAAGAAGGCGAGGGGCACCTGGGTGGCTCAGTGGGTTAAAGCCTCTACCTTCGGCTCAGGTCATGATCCCAGGGTCCCGGGATCGAGCCCCGCATCGGGCTCTCTGCTCGGCAGCGGAGCCTGCTTCCCTTCCTCTCTCTCTCTGCCTGCCTCTCTGCCTGCTTGTGATCTCTGTCTTTCAAATCAAATCTTAAAAAAAAAAAA
>ML100424.1:0-19105 GCA_003697995.1 Taxidea taxus jeffersonii | reverse complement strand
CCTAAAGATACAAACGTAGTGATCCAAAGGGGCACGTGTACCCGAATGTTTATAGCAGCAATGTCCACAATAGCCAAGTTATGGAAAGAACCTAGATGTCCACCAACAGATGAATGGATAAAGAAGATGTGGTATATATATATACAATGGAATACTATGCAGCCATCAAAAGAAATGAAATCTTACCATTTGCGACGACATGGATGGAACTAGAGCGTATTATGCTTAGCGAAATAAGTCAACTGGAGAAAGACAACTATCACATGATCTCCCTGATATGAGGAAGTGGAGATGCAACGGGGGTGGGGGTTAAGGTGGTAGGAAAAGTAAAAATGAAACAAGATGGGATCGGGAGGGAGACAAACCAAAAGAGACTCTTAATGTCATAAAACAAACTGAGGGGGGTTGGGGGGGAGAGGGGTTGGGAGAGTGGGGTGGGATTACATTATATGTTTAAATAAAAAAAGCTTAAATAAAAAAAAAATAAAAAGACAAAAAAAAATATAGGGAGTATAACCACTACAAGTACAAAGTAAATTTCTAGATCAAGAGATAGAATACATTTATTCTGTAATATTGAAAATCATAAATAGTGCTTCTTTTCTTTCTTTAGAAAAAAGGATTCTTCAAGAAGTCAACAGAAAAATAGAATAAATGAATGTTTTGCATACTTAGTAGATTATGGTTGGCTCTTTTCCCCCTAATATTTTATTATAAAAATTTTAAACATACAAAGAATTGAAAGAATTATACCTACTAGCTTTAATTAATGTATTGTTGTATTTGCTTTACCACATCTCTCCATCTGTTTGTCCCTGTAGTCATTCATCAATCCATCTTATATATTTATTTAATTTTGATGACTTTCAAGTAAGTTGAGCAGCTGTTTTCCTAAGCAGTCTTAGCTTTGCTATTTATTTATTTATTTATTTGTGGATGTTATAATTAAATTGTTAACCCATTTTGTGCAGATATTTTCAGCTGACCGTTTTTCCTGTTTCTAGAACTATGAAGCTGCTGATAGTAGCTGTCAAATTTAGGAGATTAAAAAAAGGTCTGGTAAATAGTGTTAAGGCTGATTAGTGTCCCCTTTCTCAATAGATTTATAATCCAGACACTTACAGTATTATCAAAGTTATCAAAAATAATTTCCACTGGCCTTTTAACATTATTATTTTTTGTTATTCTAAATAAATACTTATTCATACTCATATTATATTGTTTTCAGAGTGGAAAGATCTACAGACCAAGTCATCAAGCCAGTCAATGTGGGAGCACTGTCCAAATGGGTTGGGAAGATACCCCCAGATGTTTTACAAGACATGGCAGTGATCGCACCCATGCTTGCCAAACTTGGATATGACCCATATGCCAATCCACCCAACTACGGAAAACCTGATCCCAAAATCCTTGAAAACACTAGAAGGGTAAGTGAGGTTTTCAAACTAAATTGAGAACACTGGATATGGAATTTGCATCCTGAAAGGTTTTTTCTTATTTTCCTTCTTATTTTTTATGATCAGAAATTTAAGGTTGAAAAATTCTATCTGTAGAATGCTTTATCATGAGAACACTTCCACTGTATATGAAGGGTAACTGTGACTTTTCCCAGGAATTATGGGGACAATTCTTTAGTCTCCTTTGTCCAATTTCTAGAAATGGTGCTTATTGTTGGGGAGATTTATTCTCATAGATGATTACCACAAATTTGCAGAAAACACAGAATTATTAGTGATCTCAACTTCTAGGTTTGTTTGTTTTTTTTTTTTCCCTTTGAACCTAGTAACTACTTACTTTTAAACCTTTGTTTAAATGGGGCATGATTTCTTGATACTTGAAAACTGAACATTGACTACATCAGAAGAATTATTAAACAGATGTAATAAGTTACCTTCTGACTGAAAGTTGTTATTAAAGTGTAATTACAGGGGAGCCTAGGCAGCTTAGTCGTTGGGCATCTGCCTTCCGCTCAGGTCATGATCTCCAGGTTCTGGAATAGAGCCCTGAGTTGGGCTCCCTGCTCAGCAGGGAGCCTGCTTCTCCCTCTCCCACTCCCCTTGCTTATGTTCCCTTGCTCACTGTCTCTTCCTTTGTCAAATAAATAACTAATCTTTAAAAATAAATAATAAAGTATAATCACAGCTTTTTAAAAAATAAATTGTGCTCAGATCTTTAAAATATTGTTTCAGAAAAGCTGAAAACTCAAAGAGCTAATCTGAATATGTACCTTTCCCATATAATTTCTATCAAGTTAGAATTTTCTTTTTTTATTGTTGTAAAATATATGTAACATGACATTTATCATTTTGATGATGTGTAAGTGTAGAGTTAAGTGGTATTAAGTACATCCACATTGTTGTGCACTGCCACCACCAGCCATCTCCAAAACTTTTTAATCTTTCCTAAACTGGAAGTACATACTCATGACCTTCTTGCCCTCCTTCCAGCCCGTAGCAGCGGTGCTTCTCCCCTCTGTCTCTGCATGCGTTCTTTTCTAAAACTGCAGGTTAAACCACGCAACTATGTTAGCGTAAGTTTAGTGATAGCCTTGATTTCAAGATTAAAATTTCTTCCTTTTCTGTTATTCTCTTGCTTATGTTAGTGTCCTTCTCTCCCTACAACCTTACATCATCTCTTTATTCTATTTTTCTCTTGGTACCTTTAACTGACAAACAAATTTCATGAGGCTAATTCCATGCGGATTTTTTCCTTAGGTACTACATACTTCAGTTTTCCTTTTTCACATTAGTGGCTATGTATAGGGAGAGCTAACTTCTTTTAAACCATCATGTATATAGCTAGTTTTTTAATTTATTTTTTATTTTTTTAACTTTTAAAAAAAATTTTTTAAAAGATTTTATTTAGGGACGCCTGGGTGGCTCAGTTGGTTAAGCGGCTGCCTTCTGCTCAGGTCATGATCCCAGCGTCCTGGGATCAAGTCCCACATCGGGCTCCTTGCTCGGCAGGGAGCCTGCTTTTCCCTCTGCCTCTGCCTACCTCTCTGTCTGCCTGTGCTCGCGCTCTCTCTAACTACTGAATAAATAAAATCTTAAAAAAAATAAAAAAAAAAGATTTTATTTATTTATTTGACAGAGAGATCACAAGCAGGCAGAGAGGCAGGCAGAGAGAGAGGAGGGGAAGCAGGCTCCCTAATGAGCAGAGAGCCCTACGTGGGGCTCGATCCCAGGACCCTGAGACCATGACCCGAGCCAAAGGCAGAGGCTTAACCCACTGAGCCACCCAGGTACCCCTTTAACTTTTTTTTTTTAAGATGTTTTAAAAATTTATTTATTTGACAGAGACAGAGATCACAAGCAGGCAGACAGAGAGAAAGGGGGAAGCAGGCTCCCTGCAGAGCAGAGAGACCAATGAGGGGCTCAATCCCAGGACCCTGAGATCATGACCTGAGCTGAAGGCAGAGGCTTAACCCACTGAGCCACCCAGGTGCCCCAGTTTTTTTATTTTTTAAAATAACCTTTATTCTCTTTATGATTTTATATACAGATATTTTATTATAAAAATATAAGCTTGGTGTATATAATTTATAAAATTAAATAGATAAGAGAAGAAAATAGACTTATGTTACAGGCATACACATACCGTTCTTAATATTTCAGTGGATTTCCCTTCCTTCTCTCCATATTGTTAAACAAAGGTAAGATTGCATTGTTTTATAATGTTAATTTTGCACACAAACACAATTTCGTATCCAGCACTTTCCTTGTAATAGTCATGAGCATTTTGCTTTTTTTATAAAAAAAAGATTTTATTTATTTCACAGAGATTGAGAGCAGAGGCAGAGGGAGAAGCATACACCCCACTGAGCAGGGAGCCCAATATGGGACTCAATCCTAGGACTCTGGAATCATGACTCAGGCTGAAGGCAGACGCTGTAACTGACTGAGCCACCCAGGTGCCCCTGAGCATGTTCCCTTTTAAACATAATTTTTCATGGTTGCATAATATATTTTCATATGAACCACCTCAAGTCCTTTCTGAAACACAGTAGTAGGTCAGTAAATGAATGAATAAATAAAATATATTTCCCTAGTATATGTTCTGTAATTCATTTTATCATTTTCTTTCTGTTGCTTACAGTTTTCTGTTTGACAGAATACGCCACAGTGAACATCTTTACACAAAATACATTTTAGGCTTTTTTTTTAAGGTTAGATTAATGAAAGTAGAATTAAACCAGGTCCAGATATCTGAAACTTTTTAAGTTCCTCGATATATGGTGATAATTTCTTTTTAATCTATCTGTATAATAGGTATATTATCTATCTATATCTATCTATATATATCTATATATTATCTATATGAACTATCTGTATAATAGGTAATATTATTTCCTAGTTTTGCTAATTTTAATAGGTTTCATTGATTAATATATTTGAACATTTCCCAGTTATTCTTTTATGCATATGCATATATTCTTTTATGAACCATCTTTGAAGTTTTAAAAAAGTTTACATTCTAAAGACGAAGTACACATCAGTCTAACATCCATAATCATAGTCCTTGATAATCTCTTGGTAATTGCTAATTCATAGCTTTCTCTTTTGTACAATAGTGAAATGTTTCTTATAAACCAGAAACATGTACAAATGATATTTAGGATTTTCCAGGCATTAATGGTTTTTTTGCATGCGAGCTGACTGGTTAGATTATTCTTGGCCTGCTTGAGTGGCAGGTAGGGAAGAATGCTGTGGTTTGAATTCATATGACTAGAGAAGTTGTTTCCTACACACTTGTGGCTTTTTAAAGGGTTTCTGAATGCACACTGGGAAAGAAAAAAATAAAAAACCTTCCCCCCCATCTCTGTTTCTGAAATGACACATAATTTGGGGGGAAAAAAAAGATAAAGTATGAACTATAATTGCATCTTTGAGCAATTCATGATAATACATACAAGCTGACATTCTCATTTTGTGGGGCAGGATTTCATAACCCTTCTTGTAATCCAAATCCTATGTTTTTTTCAAAACTTCTTCGCTTGCAAAAACTCAGATGCTAATATATCCAGGACTGAAGATCATGAAGTTTCATAAAGTAATGCTTAAAAAGTGATCTTTGATTGTCAAGTGTGATGTAAGAATGGCTTCAAAGAAAGAAGGTAGCTAGGGAGATTTTCTTTTTTTTTATGGGATGGGAGTAGAAAGAATTCCACATTTTGACTGGGAATGTAAAGTCCGAAGCTCCAGGCCTAAAAGTGCTGGTTTTCATACAATTCTGGGTAGTCTAGAAGTATTGGTATCTGAGTCAGCATATTTTGGGGACATATTGCCCAATTTTGAATAGAAAATCCTGTGCTTGATGGTTGCTATGACTCAGATGGTAAATTGGAAATTAAATGCTAACATATTCCATACTCTTTCCCATCATAGTCTCTAATCCCAAAATTGTGGCACATTTAAGTAAATAGTGGCCTCTTGGTTGCAGCCTTAGACTTCCACTCTCCCATAGGTTTTTAATCTTTTTAGATTTACAAACCTAATTGAGAATCTGATGAAATATGTGGATCCCTACCTTAGAAATAGAGATAAAGAGGGACGCCTGGGTGGCTCAGTGGATTAAAGCCTCTGCCTTCGGCTCAGTCATGATCCCAGGGTCCTGGGATCCAGCCCTGCATCGGGCTCTCTGCTCAGCAGGGAGCCTGCTTCCTCCTCTCTCTCTCTGCCTGCCTCTCTGCCTGCTTGTGATCTGTCAAATAAATAAAATCTTTAAAAAAAAAAAGAAAAAGAAATAGAGACAAAGAGATGCACAGAATTCTATCTACAATTTCAGTGAATTCATAGATGTCCCTTAAAGTCCTTTGCATTAAGGACTTCTGTTTTATAGTCTCCGTGATCAAGCTCATCCACTCATATGTCTTTGATTATAGACTATTCTCTGATGAGTGTAAATCTGTATGCCCCAGTGGGTTTCTTCTGTAAGCCCCAGATTCCTTATTTCCAGCTGCCTTTTGTGTATCTCTACCTACATTCTCACAAAGACTTCAGACACAGTGACCACAATAGAACTTATTTTCCAGACTTATTCCATGGTAGGCGGCAGCTCGACGGAATTGTTCACTAAACTGAGCAGGAATCTAGAGCAGGGGTGGAAAGGCTAGCTCATCTACACTTGAAGCATCTGTGTGTCACTGGGAAGACAAGAGGAGCAGAGTCCTCAGGGCACATGAGTCAAGCCAGAAAACAGCTTAAAGACCCGGCTACTACGCCTGCAGAGAGAGCTGAAAGGCAGGTCACGGTATGAATTGCCTGTGCAGTTGAAAAGCTGAGTAGACAGCACTAACGCCGAGCGAGGAGTCCCTTGGAAAAGCAGGTGTCCAGAGGGGTATTCAGCACGCTGCAGAGCCCGCCGTAGCAAGCAAGAAGGAGCTTGATGGAAGGCATAGGAACTAGTGAGAGAAGTGTTGGATATTGTTGATTCCCTGTTCCATCTTTTCCTGTTAGTAGGAACTATCTCTTAAAAAATAAATAAAAATTCCTGATACTAATTTTTCTAGATTTTCTTATGGGGCTGAGAAAACAGAATTGTACGAAGAGAGCTTATCTTTCCCTTCCTGCTTTTGAACATGGCTGTGGAAGAACGCCACGTGTGGCTCTTGTGTAGCTGCCTGCAGATTTTAAGAGAAGATATCACTGATACTCTGAAGATGGCAGGCGGACAAAGAGCGAGCCTGGGACCCTTGATTGCTGAGCTACTGAGCCTAGCTCAGGACTGACCAACTACCTTACCTCTGGACTTCTTATGTGTTTGAACTGCTTTTAAGCAATTATTCTGTAATTGTATCTTAACTGCTAGTGGAGTCCTGTTGCTGGGTGTATGGAGGAAACAAAGCCAACCCAGTGAGGCAAGCAGAGCGAGTCCAAGAAAGAGTCTGGAACTTTCTGAAGTCCTGGTTGTCTGTGAATATCCTCTTCAGCTCTGCTCTTGCCACAGTTATGTGAGACATCGTCGTTCGCATCCACGGAAAAATCCTCCCTTGGACTCCTTTCCTTTAATTGGGCTTCTGGGCCATACATAGTAGGAATATTCTAAGTAATGCTGTTCTTGGTGAATTTGAAGGATGATAAATCTTCAGCTCTTCCTCATTTCCTTGATTTCTTGTCCTCAAATTTTAGCTGTTTTAGTTAAAGGAATACTTACCACATTCTCTTAAAAATTTCATAGACCTTTAAAGCAAAAAACTGTAGAATTAAATTCTGTTCCTTATTCCAGCCCCCCCCACCCCAAGTATTTTGCCTTGGTTTGGAAAACAGGCAGAATTGTTTCCTTTGGGCATTTTATGAAGAATATATGAGGAGGTTCAAAGTAGTACATTTTACCATCTCTCAGAATACCTTGGTCTGTATTTAGATGTATCATTTTAAGACTAATTATTTTATTATTATTTTTTTAAAAATTTATTTGACAAAGAGATCACAAGTAGGCAGAGAGGCAGGCAGAGAGAGAGGAGGAAGCAGGCTCCCGGCTGAGCACAGAGCCCGATTCGGGACCAATCCCAGGACAGGGATCATGACCTGAGCTGAAGGCAGAGGCCCCAACCCACTGAGCCACCCAGAAGCCCCTTTTAGACTTTAATTATTAAACAGGTAATTACTAAATAATTGCTCTAGGCATAACACCTAGTTGCTTCAGAAGAAGCGAAGACTGGGTTTATATAGAGGAAGAAGATGTGGGTAATTATAAAAGACATGACATGGAAATAATAAGGTAGAAATAATAATAAGGTAATGATAAGACGACAGAAAATTTTCCACTGTGTTCTAAAAGCATAGAAACTGGTTTTCAAAACTCAGGAGTTTGTCCACTAGGTCATTCTCAAAACCCGAGACTATCCCAAGGGAATAGCCACAGGACTGTGCCCCTTGATTTATCATTCTAAGTCAAATCTTTGTTTCATCTTCTCTGTCACCATTTTGGCACAGTCATTCACAAATGTGTCCCAATAACATGTGTTTTCTACCAGAAATCCTCTTGGCGGTAATGAATTTCATGCATTCGTAAAGCGAGTCTTCTTTGTCTTCTACTTGCCTAAATCACATGTCAGCGGAGTCCCTTTGTTATGTGTACAAGCCACACATTCCTTACTTGTGTCATTCCTGATTTAATACATTTAAATTACCTTCTTTAACAGCAGTTGTCTTCAGATGGGATCCTATGTGAAAGCCTGTGGGGAATCAAGTATCTTAAAAGAAGTACTTTCCAGGGACGCCTGGGTGGCTCAGTTGGTTAAGCAGCTGCCTTCGGCTCAGGTCATGATCCCAGTGTCCTGGGATCGAGTCCCGCATCGGGCTCCTTGCTTGGCGGGGAGCCTGCTTCTCCCTCTGCCTCTGTCTGCCTGAGCTCGTGCTTTCTCTCTCTCTCTCTAAAAAATTAATTAAAAAAAAAAAAAAAAGAAGCACTTTCCATAGTTCTCTCATCTTTCTCTTTCTGCTTTCATTAGTGAAACCATCTTTTGAGGAAGAGAGAACATTTGAAGTTAAGAGGTTCGGTTCGGTAGCTATTTACACTTTCCCTTGGAATTCTAAAGAAAGAAATAAATTCTCTTTATGTCAATTAATACCTATTCTAAACATTCAGAAATTATATACTAAAAAGTAATACTCAACTCTTAGAAAATCCATGTCTATAATGGGAATATAATAAACCAGAATACAGGTCATGATCTCTGGGTCCTGGGATCGACCCCTGCCACAGGCTCCGCACTGAATGTGGAATCTGCTTGAGATTTTCGGTTTCCCTCTGTCCCTACCCAACACTTGCACGCACACTTTCTTTCTCTCTCTCACAAAGTAAATAAAATCTTTTTTTAAAAATTCCATAAAGATACTTGAATAAAGAGAAACATCACTGTAAAACAAAGATATGAAAAAGCTTTATGCTGAAGAATGGAGAAATTCTAATAAGTTAATAATTGTTTACATTGAGGACCACATCCATGTTACTTCCTTAAACCCAAGTTTACCAGTGGCCACAAAGAAGGCATAATAAAGCATGGGCTCACCTTTACTATCCATTTCCAACTCCAGATTGGAAGGGCTGCCCTAACTAGAAAATCAAGAAGTTAGAGTTATTAGCTAGTCTGCTAAAAATCCTAACCCTATCATCTCCCCTCTTCTATAGTCACTGTGTCTCTCTGTCTCCAATCAAGTCACAGCTCCAGGAAAACAACATGTCTGGAGTATAAGGACCATGTGATAAAGGGCAGAATGGATGCTACAAAAATCACTTGGATGACAGAGAGCACATTTGAAGTGCCCTTCTAGAATGCACAGTGAAAGGACAGAGATGAAAATAATAGGTGAAAGGAAAGTATACATATGAAAGAAAGAAAATTAGAAATTAACCAATGAATAATAGAAATCTCTAAAGGAAAAACCAGAAGAAACAGAACAGAAGCATTAATCGAATTTGTCATTGTAGGAAAGTTTCTAAGGCTGAAAATGACCTGAAGAATAAAAAGGGCTTACTGTTTTCTAAAGAACATATGAAAAAAACTACTGTATTTTGGTGGTATTTTAAAAATTTCAAAGATCCCAGGGTGGAGGGGACGTACATACAACGAAACAGGAAACAATGGATTACCTACCAAAAAAGTGAAAATTATGCTGGGCAGAATTATCTTTACAATACTGGCACAATTATCTTTTACAATACAATATTTTTTATAATTAACTTGTACAAGTTATCTTTTACAATACTGTTCAAAGAAAAAAATAAAAACAGCAGGGAATAGTGGTTCTTAACCAGTATGTACTTTATGGTGTCTTTGAATTCCCTGAAATAATACAGACTTACGTGTGTTAATACAAATTGATTTTCCTGGAGGGGCGCCTGGGTGGCTCAGTGGGTTAAAGCCGCTGCCTTCGGCTCGGGTCATGATCCCAGGGTCTTGGGATCGAGCCCCACATTGGGCTCTCTGCTCTGCGGACAGTCTGCTTCCTCCTCTCTCTCTCTGCCTCTCTGCCTACTTGTAATCTCTGTCTGTGGGATAAATAAATAAAATCTTTAAAAAAACAAAACAAAACAAAATTGATTTTTCTGGAAATAGAACCTCTGTCTTTCATCATATTTTCAAGTGAAACAAAGAATCATCATGGAGCAATATCCATAGCACGTTTTCAAGTGAAACAAAGAATCATCATGGAGCAATATCCATAGCACGTTTTCTTTTGAAATACTTTAAAACCTAGAGAAAAGCTGCAAGAGTAACACAGAGGACTCCTGTGTATCCTTTCTCAGATTCACTAATCTTTAACTTTTGGCCATAAGTATGTCCTTCACCAACTCGCCCTGCCTGTTTTCCCTTTCTCTCCCTCTCTCTTGTATGTGTATAAAATATATTTACCAGGTTTACTTTTGTCTTAACCATTCTTTCATTTTACACTAACACACTACGTTGTATTATGTTACTCATTTATACTTTGAGAATTGGTTGTATACATCATGCCCCTTTGCTTTTAATATTTCTTAAAAATGAAATTAGTATCTTATATAACGTCAGTATAGTTTATCAAATTCAGAAAAACTCACATTGACACAATCCTTTTATGTAATTTATAGTCTGTATTTCAGTGTTGTCGGTTGTCTCAATAATCTACTTTCTTGATCCCCCTCGCCCTACTAGTATAGGTTCAGTCTTAGATTACATATCGTATTTAGTTTCATGTTAATTTTTTAAAAAGATTTTATTTATTTGTTTGACAGAGAGAGAGACAGCAAGAGAAGGAGCACAAGGAGAGGAAGTGAGGGTGGAAAAGCAGACTCCCTGCTGAGCAGGGAGCCCAGTGTGGGGCTTGATCTTAGGACCCTAGGACCATGACCTGAGCCAACTTAGCGACTAAGCCACCCAGGTGCCCCAGTTTCCTTTAATCTGTAACATTTCCTCATATGTTGTCTATCTTTTGTGACATTGACATTTTTGAAGAATTCAGGCAAGTTATTTTATGCAGTGCTCCTCATTGTGTGTGTGTTTGATGTTTCCTCATGGTTAATCAGATGGTGCATTCGCAGCAGGATACTAGATATATGGTATTGTTTCATTCTTTAAGGAATCACATCTGGAGGGACATGATATCCATCTATTCCTCCTTGGTGATGTTAATTTTTTTGTTTGTAAAGGTGTTTTTCCAGTGTCTCTACTCTATATTTATTTTTTTTCTCCCTTTCATTTAAAGCAACTTTGCACTTTAAGGCTGTGTAGATATCAGGGTGATTGCATGGCTCAGTCACCCCAGTGGTCACTTTTCTATTGGTAGAGTTATAGCTATTTTGGGGCACCTGGGTGGCTCAGTGTGTTAATAAGCCTCTGCCTTCGGCTCAGGTCATGATCTCAGGGTCCTGGGATCGAGCCCCCCATCGGGCTCTCTGTTCCACGGGGAGTCTGCTTCCCCCTCTCTCTCTGCCTGCCTCTCTACCTACTTGTGAACTCTCTGTCAAATAAATAAATAAAATCTTTAAAAAAAAACTATTCAGAGGTGCCTGGGTGGCTCAGCGGGTTAAGGCCGCTGCCTTCGGCTTGGGCCATGATCCCAGGGTCGTGGGATTGAGCCCCGCATCCGGGCTCTCTGCTCTGTGGATAGCCTGCTTCCTCCTCTCTCTCTCTGCCTCTCTGCCTACTTGTGATCTCTGTCAAATAAATAAATAAAATCTTTTAAAAAAAACTATTCAGCCATAATTTGCACATTTTCCTTAATATGTTACACTTTAATTGAAGTCTACTTAAAATTGGGGAGGGGGGAAGATCTCTGGATTTCAGGTTTTTTTAAAGAACTGATAAGTGATTAAAAAGGTTGATGTAAGCGTGTGCAACGGTGACTTCAGACTCAATTCCTGGCTTAATACTGATGGAAGTAATCTGCCTATAGTCCCAGAAGGACTGTGCAAATCAGTGCATCACTTGTGGATTCTCACCTAAAAATAACTCCGAATCTTAGAACCTTCCTCACAAGGAGTTTTTCTTGTACTGATTCTCAGAGTCTTGGTAGGCATCCGAACTGGTCCTTTCACTTTGAGATTCTTATCCTTTGTGCCTCTGATCTAGTTGGCCCATATCCCTCCCAGAGATTTTATATTGCAGCTGGTTAGAGTAATTCTAATTCTGTGAATTGTCACCTCTGGTTCCATGGGTGCCTTCCTGAGTCTTTAAAAGCCATGGCTGTGGTGCAGCTTCCTGACTGACTTATTCTGGGAGAGCAGACAGAGGGGAGTGAGGAGCAGGAGTGGGGTGTCCAGAGCTCTGCTGTAGCTGCTGCCACATCTTCCTCAAAGTGAGGAGTTCAGGTTTTTTTTTAAGATTTTATTTATTTATTTGACAGAGATCACAGGTAGACAGAGAGAGGAGGGGGGAAGCAGGCTCCCTGCTGAGCAGAGAGCCCGACGAGGGGCTCAGTCAGCATCCTGGGATCACGACCTGAGCCGAAGGCAGAGGCTTTAATTCACGGAGCCACCCAGGCACCCCAGGAGTTCAGTTTTTAAATGCGGAAAAGATAGCCATTTTTACCTCATCTTGCAGTCATCTAAAAACAATGACCATAGTAAGAAATGGGGACTAGGTTCTGTGTTTGACACTTGGAGAAATCTGCAGCCCCAGACAAGAAGACGTGGAGAGAGAGCAACCGATGTGATGAAGAGCAAACAGAAATGAGAAGGACCCATTGAGGGAGACCACTGAGGGTGACCAGCAAATGCAGTGAAGGTCAAGTGAAGGTGAGGGGACACCCAGCATGGACATGTCGGGCAAGAACACGGGTTCCCACAGAACTGGCAAGCTCCGAGGGAGAACCAACCGGCTCTTGTCCGTAACAAGAACAGAACACAGCCCAGCGCCAGGACTCCTCAGGCGGGATTTGACTTGAGCTATCATGAAGCACGGAGGGCGGAGACTGAGCGCAGACGTGAACCGTTTTTGCATGGTGCTGCCTGTTGTGGGGTAGGCTGAAGGGGAGAGTCAGCAGTGACTCAGGGGACGCGGTTAGTTGTTGAGAATGAAGGTAAAAAACCCAGCTTTCATTTATGACCTGCGTCACAAAGAGAATGGCCACCAAGCTGGAACGTGGCCCCAGACTTCCCTAATATGAACCTCTTGTACATATTTGACACATGAATAACTCCTCTCTTTCAGAAATGAGTAACAAATCAAAAGGAATCCACAACAGAGGAAAATTTGACCAGCATATAGCCATGAATTTTTTAATTAATGAAGTAATCACCTCTTAAAAAATATTTTTAATGGGGCGCCTTGCTTGCTTAGTTAGTGCAGCATGTGACTTTTGATCTCAGGGGTCATGGGTTCAAGCCCCACATTGGGCATAAAGCCTACTTTATTTTTATTTATTTATTTATTTTAAAGATTTTATTTATTTATCCGACAGACAGAGATCACAAGTAGGCAGAGAGGCAGAGAGAGAGAGAGGAGGAAGCAGGCCGTCTGCAGAGCAGAGAGCCCAATGCGGGGCTCGATCCCACGACCCTGGGATCATGACCCGAGCCAAAGGCAGCGGCTTTAACCCACTGAGCCACCCAGGCGCCCCCATAAAGCCTACTTTAAAAAAATTATACTGAAGGAGATAATGAAGCGGGGACAAGGGTTTGTTAGTTTCAGTTTTTATATATAGACAAGATTTATCTCCCACAAGACCCATGAGGTGAAACATTTCCCAAATGTGGGAAAGGGATTCAAATCCTGGGCAGCCAAAAAGAGTATAAAATGCCACTAAACGGAGATGTGTCGGGGGAAAACTGTGCACATGCACACACATACATGTACACACACAAGGTTTTGTCTCCTTTTTGCTGAACTCAGCAGTTATCAATCTCTTGTTTAATTAAACCAGATTTTACTTTCAGCTTTAAGGAAACTTTGAACATTATCCTTCTGCCTCAATACTGATTTTAGTTCTTAAATCTAGCATAACTTCTTAACAGTTTAGGTATGACGTACTGCTTTATTCTTAATCTCCCTCTTTCTTTGTAGGGCTTCTTCTTCTCTACAGGGAATATGATTGTCCTAGTTTAATTTTCCTTTTTCATCATGACCATTTTTAAAAAGGAAAATGAAGCAAAGCACTTATATCTGTAATTTGATTTTTCTAGATTGGTCTTCCAGACAAGAAAAAATAATACTGTGATTAGAGGTCTTGGAAAATGTACTTTCTCTCTCATATTGAAGCCTTGCTAATATTGGGGCCAGGGAGAATTTCTTTCTTTCTTTTTTTTTTCTTTATGATTGATCCCAGGACCCTGAGATATGACCTAAGCTGAAGGCAGAGGCTTAACCCAGTGAGCCACCCAGGCACCCCCAGAGAGAATTTCTTAGATTTTCTACCATTTTTTTTTTCTTTGTTACCTGTCACAAATTCGTCCCTCTATGAACATTTCAAAGTGCAGTTAAGCAAAAGAGAATACTTCTTTAATTAAGCTGTCTAATGTTTTTAGCAAATAATAATTTTAAATTCTTTTTAAAAGTTTTTAAATTCTTAAGTTCTTTTATTTCCAAGAATAGGATTGAATAGAATGAATGACAGTATTCTATAAAGTAATATCATATGTAGGCCTGATGGTTCAACAGGTTCAAATCAGGAAGATCCCATTTGAGTTGTTTTTTTCTGCCTCTCTGCATTCAGTCTGTACTGTAAGTTGACCTCAGAAACTATTTGCAGTCCTTCATCTGTAAAAATGGAGACCACTATGAAAGGATCTCATTTATTTATCCCTCTTCCAACCAATTGTCTATTTTTTCCTGTATCCAAGATATAAGGATGATCGATTGTCTCTCTCCTTAAGAAATATGGTGAAGAGAGCGCCTGGGTGGCTCAGTTGGTTGAGCCACTGCCTTCAGCTCAGGTCATGATCCCGGGGTCTCGGGATCGAGTCCCGCATCAGGCTCCTAGCTCTTCAGGGAGTCTGCTTCTCCCTCTGACCTTCTCCTCTCTCATACTCTCTCTCACTCTCTCTCAAATAAATAAATAAAATCTTTTTTAAAAATAAAAAAAAAGAAATATGGTGAAGATAGATTTGTAATTAGCTGTAATTCAGTGTGATAACTGCCATAAAAGTAGGTCTTTTCAGGATGCCACGAGGGCACTGTATTGATGGTACTTGTATGTATTAACTATCTTTCAGTGTTCTGAAAACTCAGTTTGGTACCTTTGAAGAGAAATGATTGCATTTTTGCCTGATAAGTGTCCTGTAGTCAAATGATATGATTTCTTAATGATTCTGCAAGCTTAACTTTTTCCCCAGGAAATCAGAGTCCTTTTTAAAAAAGATTTAATTAATTAATTAAGTTGAGAGAGGGAGGGAGGGAGAATACAGAGGGAGAGTGAGAAGGAGACACAGACTCCCCACTGAGCGGCCAACCTGGGACTCAGTCCCAGGACCCTGAGATCATGACCTGAACTGAAGGCAGAGGCTTAACCCACTGAGCCATTCAGGCCCCCTGGAAATCATTTTTTTTTTAAAGATTTTATTTATTTATTTATTTGTCGGGCGGGGGGGGGGGGTAGCGAGCACAGGCATACAGAGTGGCAGGCAGAGGCAGAGGGAGAAGCAGGCTCTCTGCCGAACAAGGATCCCGATGTGGGACTCGATCCCAGGATGCTGGGATCATGACCTGAGCCAAAGGCAGCCGCTCAACCAACTGAGCCACCCAGGCGTCCCTGAAATCAGAGTCTTAATGCTAAGTTTGCTATGTTTAAACTGCTTTATGTAGTAGAAATAAGTTCCTATTTCAGTTATTACACTTTCCTAATTCAATTCACATTCCAACCTGTCTTTTCAAACTTCAGTTAAAAATCAATACACTGAAACATGTTGTTTTCTTAAAAACATTGTTGGAGTGGATGGTCATGCTTCTGAGCTGATTAATTTTTTTTTTTAAGATTTTATTTATTTCAGGGCGCCTGGGTGGCTCAGTGAGTTAAAGCCTCTGCCTTCGGCTCAGGTCATGGTCTCAGGGTCCTGGGATCGAGCCCCGCATCGGGCTCTCTGCTCAGCTTACTTGTGATCTCTCTGTCAAATAAATAAAATCTTTTTTTTTTTTAAGATTTTATTTATTTATTTGACAGAGAGAGAGATCACAAGTAGGCAGGGAGGCAGGCAGAGAGAGAGGGGAAGCAGGCTCCCTGCAGAGCAGAGAGCCCGATGCGGGGCTCCATCCCAGGACCCTGGGATCATGACCCGAGCCGAAGGCAGAGGCTTTAACCCACGAGCCACCCAGGCGCCCCTTAATTTTCTTCTTGATATAGAAAATAACATTTGCCTAGTTGCTTCTAGGCAGACAAGACCGTAGAGCTCTCCAAGAACCCAATCTGAGATTTGCAAAGCTGCCAAAATATTAAGACAAATGAGAATATGTAAACATACATATTATCAACTGTTTCATATTTGTATTTCAGAGATAATAAGTTTCTAATGAGCCACAAGAGCCCAGTGGGATTAAGGATGTAAATTTCAAAATCTAGATTCTTTCATGTATTATCATATCTGGCCGGAGTTCTGTTTTCTCTGAATGTGAAAATACCAAGTCATAATTTCTCAAGAAGGATGCTTATTACAATATTAAAAACAGTGAATACAAGATAAATAGCAGACCAAGTATAGACCAATGGTGAAAGTTTGTCATGAACTAAGGGTTATGATTAATCCAATTTTGTTCATTTGTCTAGAATTGGAAGGAGAAAGAAAAAAAAAAGGATGGATGGATTATATAGAGTTTATATGGGTTTACAGAAAGAAGGAAGAATAAATTAGATTTGAGTTTACAGTGAAATTTGAACTCACAACCAGGGGTTGTGAGACTAATCTTTTAACCTTTGTATGTGTGCACACACACACGTTTTGTAAAAAATGATAAGCAGGGACGCCTGGGTGGCTCAGTGGGTTAAGCCGCTGCCTTCGGCTCGGGTCATGATCCCAGGGTCCTGGGATCGGGTCCCGCATGGGGCTTTCTGCTTGGCAGGGAGCCTGCTTCTCCCCTCCCCCCTTTGCCTGCCTCTCTGCCTATTTGTGTGATCTCTGTCTGTCAAATAAATAAATAAAATCTTTAAAAAAAAAACAGTATAATGAGAAACAGAAAATGTAAATGAACTATAATTAATGTTCTTGTAGAAATAAGATGAAGGAATAAGAACAAGATGGTTTGTTTGTTTGTTTGTTTTTTTAAAAGAAATGAGTTAGCAACAATTGCCAACACAGGCAGTGTGCCTTTTTTCTTTAAGATTTTATTTATTTGACAGACAGAGACCACAAGTAGGCAGAGAGACAGGCAGAGAGAGAGGAGGAAGCAGGATCCCCGCAGAGCAGAGAGCCCAATGTGGGGCTTGATCCCAGGGCTCTGGGATCATGACCTGAGCCGAAGGCAGAGGCTTTAAACCACTGAGCCACCCAGGTGCCCCCAAGATGGTTTTTTTTTAAAAAAGATTTTATTTATTTATTTGTGAGAGAGAGCAGAAGCACAGAGAGCAGCCGGCAGAATGGGCAGAGCAGGCAGAGGGAGAAGCAGGCTCCATGCTGAGCAAGGAGCCCGATGTGGGGCTCTCACACTAGGACCCTAGGATCATGACCTGGGCCGAAGGCAGATGCTTAACTGACTGAGCCACCCAGGCATCCCAAGATGTTTGTTTGTTTGTTTTTTAAACAACAACAGAAGCAGAGAATTTAAAAATTTGGAAACTAAAAATAGGAGAGCTGAAATTTAAAATCAGTAAAAGAGGGCGCCTGGGTGGCTCAGTGGGTTAAGCCTCTGCCTTCAGCTCAGGTAGTGATCTCAGGGTCCTGGGATCAAGCCCTGCATCGGGCTCTCTGCTCAGCAGGGAGCCTGCTTCCCTCTCTGTCTCTGCCTGCCTCTCTGCCGACTTGTGATCTCTCTCTCTGTGTCAAATGAATAAATAAAAGAAAAAAATAAGTGAAGTTGAGAAAATCTCCTAGAAAGTAGAGCAAAAAGACCAACAGATGACTTGGAGGGAGAAAAAAAATTAGAGGCTTTATTTAGGTCTTTCAGTATTTGACTTCTTTATATAAAGGTGTGTATATGTATGAAGCTATATAATTGGCTTAATTATAGCTGTATAACAATACGTCTTAATATCTAGTAGAGTAACTTCCCCACTTTGACTTTTTAAGATTACTCTGATTATTCTTGGCTCTATGCATTTCCGTATAATTTTTGCAATCAGCTTAAAATTCCCCTGCCCCCTCCCCAGAAAAGTATGCTAGAATTGGAGCACCTGGGTGGCTCAGTGGGTTAAAACCTCTGTCTTCGGCTCCGGTCATTATCTCAGGGTCCTGAGATTGAGCCCTGCATCAGGCTCTCTGTTCATCAGGGAGCCTGCTTCCCCCTCTCTATCTGCCTGTCTCTTTACCTACTTGTGATCTCTGTCAAATAAATAAATAAATAAAATCTTTTTAAAAAAATGTATGCTAGAATTTTGATTGGAATTCCTTTGTTGAGGAGAATGAACATCCTTACTATATTGAATCTTCTAACCACTGTACGTGGTCTCTCTATTTATTTGGTCTTTAATTTCTCTCAATAGTGTTTTATAGTTTTCTGTTTAAAGATCTTCTACATCTTTTTTTTTTTTAAGATTTTATTTATTTATTTGACAGACAGAGATCACAAGTAGGCAGAGAGGCAGGCAGAGAGAGACAGAAAAGCAGGCTCCCTGCTGAGCGGAGACACCCCCCACCCCCGCAACTGAGGACTCAATTCCAGGACCCTGGATCATGACCTGAGCCGAAGGCAGAGGCTTTAACCCACTGAGCCACCCAGGCGCCCATAAGATCTTCTACATTTTGTATTAGACTTATTCTTAGGTATCTGATGGGGGGTTTTCGATGTTGTTGTAAATGGTGTTATTTTTTAAAGTTATTTTCTTATTATTGCTTGTATTAAAACATAATTTTAGGGACGCCTGGGTGGCTTAGCAGGTTAAGTGGCTGCCTTCGGCTCAGGTCATGATCCTAGGGTCCTGGGACCAAGTCCCACATCTGGCTCTTTGCTCATCAGGAAACCTGCTTCTCCCTCTGCCTGCCACTCCCCCTGCTTTTGTGCACGCTCTCTCTCTCTGAGTTAAAAACAAATAACATATTT
>RCUC01124944.1:0-35611 GCA_003697995.1 Taxidea taxus jeffersonii | reverse complement strand
TAGCTCAGTAGGTTAAAGCCTCTGCCTTTGGCTCAGATCAGAGTTCTGGGATCTAGCCCCACATCGGGCTCTCTGGTCAGTGGGGAGCCTGCTTCCCCCTCTGCCTGCCTCTCTGCCTACTTGTGATCTCTGTCAAATAAATAATAAAAATCTTTTTAAAAAATCTACAAATATTTGGAAATGAAACAATGCATTTATAAATGACCCATGGGCCAAAGTAGAAAATCACACTGGCAGTCCAAAAATAATTTAAACTAGTATTACAATATCCTTGAATTGTGATACATAGCTAAAGCAGTGTTTAGATGGATAAATTGTCAGATTAGCAAAGAAGAAAGGACTAAAATCAATTATCTGAGTTTCCACCTGAAAATGGTATAAAAATGAGCAATTCAAACCTAAAGTAAGGAGGAAGAAAAACAAAGAGAAGTCAGTTAAATAGAAAGAATAACAACAGAGGCAATCAATGACATCAAAAGCTGGTTATTTCAGAAAACTGACAGAGGTCTAGTTTGAGTAAGCAAAAAAGAAAGACACAAATTAACAATAGGGAAATGAGTGAAGGAATATTGCTATAATGTTATAGAAATTGTAGTATAACAGGAAAATGTGATAAACAACTTTAAGAAAATAAATTTGATAAAGTAAGGGAAATGGCTTAATTCTTTAAAGACACCAATACCAAATCTGATCAAAGACGAAACCACCTGGAGAATCATATACATACACACATATGACTGTGCACACAAGCACACACAGGTACACACTAAAGACATTAAGTTGGGATTTAAAAATCTTCCAACAAAGAAAATACCAACATTCAAACACTGAAGAAAACTTACTGCCAGTTTTAACAAAATTTATTATAAAATAGAAGAGGCTCAGAGTTCTTTAAATGTACTAAAAATAATCTTTAAGATGGATAATAAATATAAATACCTATATTGTATTGTTTTCTTTATAAGTAATATATTAATTAAGAATATTTATTAGTTATCTATTAGATGTTCAGGAAAATTAAATTTTTATATAATTACAATTTTTTTAAAAAGATAAGTGTTTTTGCAAATATTTTTCTGACACTATGACTTGCATTTTTATTTTCTTAATGGTGCCCTTTAATGAACAATAGTTTCACTTTTGATTAACTTAAACACATTCATTTTTGGTATTTTTTGTACATCTATTGTAAAGAAATATTTGCCACCCACAACGTCTTGAAGGTTTTCTCTCATTTTTAAAAAAGATTTTATTTACTTATTTATTTATTTGAGAGAGAGAGAGAGAGAGAGAGCGCGTGCGCACGCTTCACAGCATGTGAGTGGTGAAGGGGTTGAGGCAGAGGGAGAAGGAGAGAGAATCTCAAGTAGACTCCTGACCAAGCCTGGAGCCCCATGTGGGAACTGGATCCCAAAATCCAAGACCATGAGTGGAAACCGAGAGTTCCACACCCTCAACCAACTGGGCCACCCAGGTACCCCTCTCTTATGCTTTTTGCTAGAAGTTTTAGAGTTTTAGCTTTTTGTGTATATCTCCAATCCATTTTGAGTGAATTGCTGTGTATGATAAGAAGTAGGAGTTAGGGACGCCTGGGTGGCTCAGTTGGTTAAGCGGCTGCCTTCGGCTCAGGTCATGATCCCAGCGTCCTGGGATCGAGTCCCGCATCGAGTCCCGCATCGGGCTCCTTGCTCGGCAGGGAGCCTGCTTCTCCCTCTGCCTCTGCCTACCACTCTGTCTGCCTGTGCTTGCTTGCTCTCTCTCCCTCTCTCTCTGTAAAATAAATAAATAAAATCTTTAAAAAAAAAAAAAAAGAAGTAGGAGTTAAAGCTCAGTTTTTGCCCCTCACATTAATACCCAATTATTCCAGCATTATTGTTTAAATAATATCTTTTTCTGTGTTACCTAAATATGTTGGTTGGAAGTCAGTTCATGCCCATATTTAATGTTTAATTTCATTATGACAATAGATTTGTCCATTTTTCTTTGTCAATTTTTGCCTAGGAGCTTTCAAGCTGAATTCCTGGGTTCATTCAATTTTAAAATTATAATGTCTTAGTGAGGAATTAAGTTATTTTTTAATTATTCGGTGACTTCTTTTTATCTCAAATAATGTATTTTCCTTTAAAGTGAGTTCTGACTTGGGTGCCTGGGTGGTTCAGTTGGTTCAGCATCTACCTTCAGCTCAGATCATGATCTCAGTATCCTGGGATTGAGTCCTGTATCCAGCTCCTTGCTCAGCAAGGAGCTTCTTGTTTCTCCCTCTGCACCTCCCCCAGCTCTCTCATGTATGCTATGGTGCTCTCTCTCTCTCAAAAATGATTTGAAAAGACTTTAAATAAACAGTGAGTTCTGACTTACATTACTATGGCTCTATCTGAATTCTTTTTCTTTGTATTTTTTCTAGTATAGTTTTCCATTCTTTGATTTCAGTTTTTTTTAATCTCACACGAACACCATATACCTGAGTTACTTTTTAAAAATCCAGTCTGATAATTTTTGTCTTTTAAACAGAAATTTTAGTTTTTAAATGCTTAAGATTGTTGGTATGTTTTGTTTTATTCATACCATCTACTTTTATGCTTCCCTTTTTTCCTTTTTGCTGTATATTTCTATTTTTCTCCTAATCTTGTAGTTTATTGAGTTTTAAAAATTTAATTTTAAAACTGTATTTGGTTATTTGAATATGTGTTTTAGTCAATTTTGTTTATTCTTATTTTTAAATCCCTTTTTTATATTTTAAAACAACTATACTGTTTTTGTATTTTCTGTATATGATCCAAATATATATCTGATTCTGCTCTCCCTTATTTTTACTGCATCTATTCCCTTTTGTGTTTCCTGAGCATTTTTTTACTACAAAATTATATTTGTTGAACCTTATAAAATTCCTTTGAGGCCTGGTTTGAAAGTGCATTATTTCAAAAAGGATTTGCATTTGTATATGCCCACCCCCTTGGTAATTCATTAAAATAAACATCTTGGAGTTTTAGACTTCCTAGTTGGGTAAACTCATGCTATAAAGCCATAGAGCACTTGCTTTGGACTTGGAATCTTCAAGGTAGTTCATTTTCTATTTCCACTGAGTACCAAAGTTAATACATACACATTTCCTTTAGTCCTCCTTTTATGGTGCAAATGCATTTCTATGTCTCCTTCACACTGAGCTTGTAGTCCTTTAGAGTCTTGCTTTATGTAGATGTCTCCTGTTTAAGCTTCTACTTTATAAAGTCTCAGGCTTTGTTTTCTGTCCACAGTCTGCCTTGGTGCTTAAAATCTAAACTGGTCATCAGGTTTAATAATAAGTGAGATTTTGGTCAGCCTACTATACTGACTTCCTGTTCTCACTTTGTTTTTGGCATGTCAGTGTTCCTTAATTTCTTTTCATTTCAGAGGTAACTTTAAAATGTGTTTTTTTTTTCTTCCTCTTATAATTTGCTCAACATTTTAAATTTTTCTTAATGAAAAGTTTTTCCATAGTGGTTTGCATGCAAAACTGCAGGCGAGGTAAGCGGACCCATATGACCTTTATTTTTTAGGCTTTTAAATGTCCTAAGCTCTAGTGGTTTTGTAAAGCTACAATGTATAGTCCATTTGCACTCCTGCCCATTTTAGACTTTCTCATTAATTTTTAACAAAACAATTGAGCCATGATATTCAGAAGTACAGATAATAATTATGTATAGGAATACAACTCAGAGAGTAATGAAAAAGAATAATTGTATTGGGAGGGAATTAACTGTCCCCTTTGAGATAATATATAGTTTTATGTAGATGAGTTAATTTGTTAAAGAATGATCAGCTTGCCAGGAAATAATCTATTTTTCCTTATGATATTTCAGAGAAAAGATGATTTTCAATAACTTCCTCCCACGTGCAACAGCATGATTAAGTCTTGAGAACATTATCCTACATGATATACGATAGTCACAAAAGAACAGTTATTGTTCTTATGAAAGAACAAAAGAAGAGATTCTGCATATAGAGAATATCTACATGTGCAGAGTGGTCAAATTCATGAAGATATAAAGCCTTGGTGGCTACCAAGGGATGGGAGGAGAGGGGAATGGAGAGTTACCGTTAATGGGGACAGAGTTTCAGTTTTGCAAGATGAGAACCATTCTGGAGTTGGATGGTGGTGGTGGTTGTAAAACAAAGTGATGCACTCAGAGCCACTGAAATGTACACTTAACATAGTTAAGATGGTAAATTTTATGTGGCATATATTTCAACTCAGTTAAAAAAACAAGTGCTATTAAGGGAAAAAAAAGATATCAGTTTCTGATTCCCTGGAACCTATGAATGCCAACTTATATGGCAAATAAATAAATAACTTGGCAGATATGATTAAGGATCTTGATATGGGGAGATTATTCTAGATAGTTCAAATGAGTCTGAAATACAATCACCTGTGTCCTTATAAGAGGTAGGAGGAGAGAGCTTTGAAGACAGAAAAAGAGGAGATGTCAAGGACACTAGGGAGGCAGGCAGTGGAATGAAGTGGTCACAAGCCAAAGAATGCTGGCCGCTGCCAGGAGCTGGAGAAGGCAAGGAATAGGAAAAATAGGAATAGGAATAGGAAGGCAAGGAATAGGAAAAATCAAATGCCTTGATTTTTGGTCCAGTGAAACCATTATGGCCTCCAGATCTGTGAGAGAATATGTTTAAACCACCAGATGTGTGATACTTGATAGAGAAGTCCTAAGACACTCATACAGTGGCACAGATTATAGCGGGGTACACAGAAGGAGGAAGAAGTTTCAGTATGGGGTGGGAATACAATTTTTGACTTAGACTTATTATTTCTGAGGTACACAAGAAATCTGATAATTTATATCCAATAAACATGTCAAGCAATGGAGCTAGATGGGATACCCTAGGGAGACAAGACAGCAAGGAAGAGAGCAGGGCCCAGGCTTGAGACCTACAGTACAGGAACATATAGAAAACATGTAGGGGAAGAGAATCCATTGGAAGAGACCAGTAAGCAACATCCAATGACGCAGGGAGTCTCAAGTCTTCCAAGTCAAAAGAAAAAAGTATTGAATGAATGGTGACCATTCAGTGTATTAATATGGAGGCATTTGCTGACCTTATAGTAATTCCCTTTGACAGAAGGGAGACAGAAACAAGACTGGATTGGTCGAAGAGCCTAGGAAGTAAAGAATTAGAGCATGGAGATGCCCCATTTGTAAAACTGGCTGGTTCTTTTAGCCACATTTGTTAAGTTACTAAAAATCATAGTACAATATCGAGTTTTACATAATATGAGAACATTCCATTTGAGACATCCATATTCCTTTCCAGTTTGGAAAAAGAAAACATATTCCCAAGTGTAAGAGCCAATTGTTGGCTATTGAACGAATGTCCTGAAATTGTCCAGGTTTCGCACAGTGTCTCCAAAAACCAGGGATTAGTTTTAATCACAATTTGGGTATTTGGGATGATTCATTTGCACTTAAAATGAATTTAAAAACCTAGCTAGTAAAAGTAAATGAAATTGGTAATTAATAGTAACAAACTAATGAGTGTCACATGACAAAGGATTTCTTTTACTGTCCCCTTTCCTCATATTTTCCTACTCCTAGAAAGCAAACCCTAATGAGAAAAATAATTCAGTCCAAGAGCAGACTATTTTTAATTTTGCAAAGTAGAAACAATCATATAATATTGGGTTATTTTCCATGTACAAAGTGTTTCCCTTGGGATATTATTTCTTTTGAGAAAGAATAATGAGAACATTATTTCTGTTAAGAAAAAAAGAGACATGTAGGCTTTCTTTAAAGATAATATAAATATAATGTTTAAATTCTGGGAGAAGCTTTACTCTTTTATCAGACCTAATCACATTAGATCCCTTTATCTGGGGATGCCATGACTATAGACAATCGTTTCACATGACTTAATGGGTTTTTAATTTTGATATATAAACAATACATATTTTGTCAACTGCGTATTTTTTTATATATTTAAAATCACTAACAAGAGTAATTAAAACAGCTGATACAATTCTTGCCACATACAACATTAAAAAATTTAAAATACTCTCTTCATAGGTGAAAATACCTGATGTGAGGCAAGAAACAGCATTGTTTCCCCTTAAGAGATTAAGTCTGTTCAGTATATCAGAATGTTTTTGAGAATCCCACAAGATTTTCTATTTCTAAAGTAATCATTCATATGTCTGTATATACACACACATATATGCATTTGCACATGCAATAAATATATGTATATGTGTATGTATGTATGACATAAATATATTTATGAAATATATATGTGCATATGTATGAAATAAAACACACCTAAATCAACCAATGAATTTTTTTTTAAAACATGGACTAACATGTGGAAGCAATTTATACTCTCCCCAAAACATAGACAACCAGATTGCTTTTGCTCTGGTAAGTCCCTGGGAGAGAAGGAAAGAAATTCCTACTTGATATAACAGGAGGTGCTTCCTGGGAAATTCAAACATGTAACTAGAAACAGATTGATGTCCTCGTCATCAGACAACTGTCAGGTTGGGGGGGAGGGGGGCTCGTACTTGGATCAGCTCTGTGTCAGGTTACCTAAATAGCTATGTGCTGGCTTTTCCTCCACAACTTTGATTCTTCTTGCTCCAGCAGGTATCACCAGCACTTCTACATAACCTGTAAGAGTCAATAAAACAAGAAATAAATCACGAGTTCTTTTAAGATCTCTTTTCTTAATTAACTTCCCGCCCCACCTTTTTCCTTTTGGTTTCGGTTTTTGCTATGAAATTTCAATACCTATGCAAAGAAAGAAAGTTGCAAATAAAAGCTGTCATAATTTCAAGTGGAGAACTTTCCTGGAAATATGGTGAGCCTATGGCACTGTTAAGGGCAAACATGTAATTGTATGTTATGTAAAAAAAAAGAGAAGTTCATTGATAGCTTATGAAGTATGAGGGTGAAAAAAAACACAATTGTCCAGCCTATTCAGAAACACAGCAGATCTTGGCACAAAGCAAATAACCTCAGATTTTGTTCATGAAACTCCTTTAAGTTAGAATGTGTGGGGAAGAAGGAAATGCAGCTGGAGAGAATATAGCTGGCGGGATCAGGTCTCTGGGTAGCTGAGTGTAGGACAAGAGAGACCAAGTAATCCCTTAGGAAATTAACCAAGGGTTTTGAAACTGGGGCTGAAGACGACTGTCAGGCCACACCAAGAAATGTGATGTCACCCTGAAGGTGTCAAGGTGAATTGGGGTAAATCGGAGGGGGAGACGAACCACTAGAGACTGTGGACTCTGAGAAACAAACTGAGGGTTTTGGAGGGGAGGGGGATGAGAGAATGGATGAGACTGGTGGTGGGTATTATGGAAGGGATGTATTGCATGGAGTACTGGGTGTGGTGCATAAACAATGAATCTTGGAACACTGAAAAAATTAAATTAAATTAAAAAAATAAAAAATAAAAAAAACAGCTAGAAGGAAGACACATTTAGATGTTTCTTAGGAAAGATTTTTCAGCAGAGGTTAGGAATGTAATAAAATGAAATAAGATACTAAAATAAAATGAGACAGAAGAGAGTGTGCAGAAGAAGTCAAAATTAAGACTTTAGTGCAGAATAGTGATAGACACCTTATAGCTGAATAGTTACATCTTAAATTATAAAATATATGATATATATAATATTTAATATTCTCAATATCTGGGTAGTTCCATATATCTCATGAGAGTCTAACTTCAAAGTTAGGGGTTTTTTTGGAATTTTTAAAAAAGTTTTTATTTAAGTTCCAGATAGAGGGGCACTGGGTGGCTCAGTGGGTTAAAGCCTCTGCCTTCGGCTCGGGTCATGGTCCCAGGGTCCTGGGATCAAGCCCCAAATCGGCTCTCTGCTCGGCGGGGAGCCTGCTTCCCCCTCTCTCTCTGCCTGCCTCTGCATTTCTCTCTGCCTCTGCCTGCTTGTGATCTCTGTCAAATAAATAAATAAATAAATAAATAAATAAATAAAATATTTTTTAAAAAAATATTCCAGATAGATAACATACAGTGAAATATCAGTTCCAGGTGTAGAATTTAGTGATTCATCACATATATACAACACCCAGTGGTCATCACTACAATTACCCTCCTTAATGCCCATTGGTGGTGGGCAAAGTTAGTTTTAAAAAGGCACAATAACAAATCCTAGAATTGTCATCTGTTGCTTAATTATTTGAATTCCTGAAAAGATTTACAATTATTGGTATACAGCCAAAGGTAGCATACACCCCACCTGGGGGCAGTGGCTGGAATTTGGGGCATGGGCTTTTCGAATAATAATTTCCATTAGCGAACGCTAGTCATCCAATTTAACCATTTTTAGTAACATCAAGGCACACAAGCACTATCACTTTGATACATGAACAAAATAGGCAGTAATGAAAATAGAAACAAATGCTTACTGCCAATTTATACACAAAAGTATGGTAAGATCTGGGCACTCAGCGAGCTCATAACGAAATTGGAAAGAAAAGGTAAAAATACCTTGCACAAATATGAGTTCAAAAAAACTTCCAAAATTATGTAAAAGAGATCATATGCAAGATGATATGGTTAATTCCCTGCTTAGGAATATAAACCCATGTTTCAGCTGTCCTCTTAACCTGATCACATCATCACTTAAAAGGTTCATTGCTATTTTTAATTCACAGAAGTGGGATTTTTTTTTCTTGTTTTCCTTTTAAAGTGTTATATATATGACTCATGTTTGAGAAAAACTGGCATAAGTTGGAATCACTCTAATTCACAAAACATTTCAGAGAGTCAAGGAAAGCTTCACCAAAAAGTAAACAGATAAACCGTCTCTGAAGAATGGGCAGGATTTGGATATGTATAGAAGAAGTATGAGTTCGCTGTATGAAAGGGAAAGTAAGAGACTCAGTAATATTTTTAGTAGCATGTCAGTAAAATAATTCTTTCAGAAAGAGGAGATGTTAGTATATGTCTCTGTTAAAGAGGGTTTTAATGCATGCCCAAGACACTGAATTGATTCATGTGAACAATGGCTTGGAGAAGCTTTATTTTATTTTGTTTATTTATTTGACAGAATGAGAGAGAGATCACAAATAGGCAGAGAGGCAGAGAGAGAGGGGGAATCAGGCTCCCTGCTGAGCAGAGAGCCCTATGCAGGGCTCGATCCCAGGAGCCTGAGATCATGACCGGAGCAGAAGGCAGAGGCTCAACCCACTGAGTCACCCAGGCGCCCCTGGCTTGGAGAAGCTTTAGCTGACAGCAGTATTCAGGATGCCTGGGAATATAGTTGTAGATAACAGTTATCAGGAAGCTACTGTAAAAAATCCCAGGAATATGAGAGGCTAAGGAAGAAAATCTAGAGGGCCCTGTGAAGAAAAAAAAAAAAATTCTGAACTTAACCACCAATAGAAAGTGGGGAGATAAACACTGAACACAAATGCATTCTTCTTACTTCTGTGAGAATCAGCCATGGTTTATAAGAACATGGAAGTCAAGTTTGGGTAGTAATCTGAGAATTCTGACTTTGCAATTTGTACTTAATAAAACCGTGTAACACACAAGTAAAAATATCTGCTAAGAACTGTGGAACATCTGGAACTCCAGACAAAAGTCAGGTGAGGGGAGTACTTTTGTGAGGCAGTAATATCAGCCATGAAAGTAACTGGAGAAAACGAAAAGAGAAGGACTCAACCTAGGACAGCCATAGTTTTCAACAGGTTGAAAATAAAAAAGAATCCAGAGAAGGAATCATCACGAGAAGATGAGATCTGACTGTTTTGGTGAGGTGGGATCCTACAGATTGCATTATCTCTAGCGGAGCCGTTGGTCAGTGGTGTCAAAAGCTATAATCAAAGAGAAAGGTGACAAAGGATAGCCCATCAGATGTTACAATCAAGAGGTGACTGTTCATCTCTGAGCAAAGGAATTTAGTAAAGTATTTGGAGATGATGTTAAATTTCAGGATGTTAAGAAAGAAGAGTGGAGAGAGAGAGAGAGAGAAATAAAGGGAGTAACTGTCAATTCCTATTTGGGTTTAGCAGTAAACTCAGGAGTTTGCTGTGCACTAGGACACCAGTTATATCTACGTTCATAGATTCATCTGGAGCAATTCTCTATTACTCAGCTGGAATGGCTTAAAGAACAGATGAGTTAGACGAGTTTAAAGAAGGAAGGGAGGGAGAGAAATACTGAGCGAAAACATTTGAAATCTTAGCCATAGCCAATGACTGGGGGGCCTAAATAGTTTTCAATAATTAAGTCATTTAGCACAATTAAGAATGCACTTTTTTGCAAGTTTTGATTTAAATTCCAGTTACTTAACATATATTTAAATCAGTGAATATAAGGGTGGCCATTGCTGAGTTTAGCAGTTTGAATAAAGTCTGTGATGTCAACGTCGTAAATTTGATCCTCATGCTGGATAGTTGGTTTTGTACACAGGAACATCCTACTTAATCAGCCAGAGATCCCGTTCTTAAGCAGACCTCTTAAAATGCCAACAGCAGGGGTGCCTGGGTGGCTCAGTGGGTTAAAGCTGCTGCCTTCGGCTTGGGTCATGATCCCAGGGTCCTGGGATCGAGCCCCACATCGGGCTCTCTGCTCTGCGGACAGCCTGCTTCCTCCTCTCTCTCTGCCTCTCTGCCTACTTGTGATCTCTATCAAATAAATAAATAAAATCTTAAAAAAAATGCCAACAGTAGTCATTATCTTTTGCACAACTGCTATGTGCTAGACACTATTATAGGCAATTGACATAAATTATTCATTTAATCGTAATGATAACATCCAAAGTAGATACTACATTTCTCACTTGATAGATGAGAAAATAAAGGTAGAGGGAAGAAAAAAAATACCATTTTCAAGACTGCTTTGTCAGTAATTAGCTGACTTCAGAACTGTCTGATTCTACCATGGGCTTCTAGCTAAGACCCGCTGTTACTATTTCATAAATGGTATGAAATACCATCCATGGTATTTCATAATACATACATAACAGTATGACTCTCCTGCTGTGCCAAACATACAAACAAAAAGTCTAAGAGCATGTGTTCCTTATACAGGATCAGTATCATCATCTCTTCCATTAAGAATAACACATTTGGGGTGCCTGAGTGTCTCAGTGGGCTAAGCCTCTGCCTTTGGCTCAGGTCATGATCTCAGGGTCCTGGGATCGAGCCCCAGATTGGGCTGTCTGCTCAGCAGGGAGCCTGCTTCCCTCTCTCTCTCTCTGCTTGCCTCTCTGCCTTGTGAGCTCTCTCTCTCTCTGTCAAATAAATAAATAAAATCTTTAAAAAAGAATAACACATTTTATACCCAGTTTCTTCCTAGTGTTTATGGTTAGCTATTTAATTCCATAACCAGACAAAAATACAATTTATCTTTAAAAATTCCTTTAAAAACTCATCCTACAGCTAGGCAAGTTGAAATGAAAGACATGATAAATGCACTAAGAAAAAAAAACCTCCTCAAGTTTACTTTCTAGCTCCAACAGAAATGATTTAGCAAACTCTAAGTAGAGCACAGGGACTGAAAACACCCACATGTGTCTGCACATGTGTTGCTCATACAATACATATAGTGAGCATGGCCAACTGGACCAAAGAAGCCTTCAATTTCTTCAAGAAATTCTAGGAAGCCCATAAACTATAAGGATAAAATTGTCTCCAGAGAAATGAATACAACATTCTTAAGTCACAAGTAGATGAAGCCCATGATACAATTAAGAACTTACACAGGTTTTTGTTTTTTAAACTCACTAAAAAATAATGTTTCATTATTAATTATGTTAATAAATATTAATGGATCACACACTATCTTTTTCATCTTTTCAAGACTAGTGGGGAAAGAAACATGAGGAAATGGAAAGTTACAAATGTGATTAGAGCCTCTCTAGGTATGACACGAACATGGTATCACAAACCAAGTTGTTAGTGATGGGAGGTAGAGTTTGTCCAGTGCTCACTGAAGAAGAACCATTTGAACTGAGATCTAAGTGATGTCTAGAAATGAGGCAGCAAAGCTAAGAGAAAACTCACAGAACCATATTTTTAAATGCAAGGTGCCAGAGGGAGCATGGTGAGTTTGAACATCTGTAAGAAATCTGGAAATGAAAGGGATGCTGATGTGAGATGATGCTGGAAAGACAGCTAGGGACAACACCAAGCAGGATCTTATGGTCCAAGCTAACAATTCTAGTCTTTTCCCCGAAAGTCATGTGAAACTAGCATAGAGATGGAAGGAAAAAAGCAACACTATGAGTCTCCAATATTCCCAGTATCTTAGGCATCTCAGACATTTTCCGAATAATAGCTTCCATTAACATGAATTACCAACAGAAAATGAACAATTGAACAAAAGTGAAATCAAAGTGCAATATAAACAAAGGAGGTTTTAACTGGAAATCGGGGGGGAAATGTACCCACACAAATGAAGTCAGAACGAAAAGCATCACTAATTTTTAAACTGGCATTTCTGTTTTCTATGCTTAGTGGAAAAACAAAGTGTTACTACAACTAAATAAAGATGTTAGTGCTGAATGTATACCAGTAATCTTCAGTCAACTGTTTCCATGCATATTAAATAACCATGCAAGAATATTCTTAAAAAAAATCTTGTATCTTTAAAAAATCTCTTTGGTCTTTCAGACTTCATTTGAACTTCTATACTGTAAGCCCCCTCTGCTACAATCATCCTGTAAAGCTCATTATAATTGTACTTCTTAGCTGAAAGTCTGAGAGGCTATTATGGCAAAGTATGACTTTTCTAAATGAGTTCTGGCAGATTTTGACTATTAGGACCTGTCACATTTTTCACAGCTTTGGAAGTTGAGATTTTGATCTGCAATTTACCCTGGGCCTCAGTTATTTTTAGGCTTCAAATCTTCAAGCTCACTTATCTTTTATTCTGCTGGGGCCCAGCAAAAGTTTATATTCAACTTCAGAGGGCTGTGTCTACATTTTCTTTTCTGAAGGCCTCTTGTATTTAGAATGAACTCAGTTTTCTTGATTATTCAGACAAAAATGGATCACTCTTTGTATTCAAACTAAAACATTCTTTAGTCTCAGATTTTTTGATATTTAAAATAGGAAAAAAGTGAGGAATATAATAGAAGCATATTAATGATGATGGAAAATATAATCACAAATACTAAAGATAGTTGAAAAGATGTCCAGGTAAGATGCTAAAGTAAAAGTTTCCTAACTCCCAGTGTTTTCTACTGAATAGGTGTTTTCTACATAGAAAGCAAACCTGTGGGTTGTTATGTGTCAGTACAGCAAACCAGCAAACCTAACCCTTTTTGTTGTGGGTCACTTTAAAACTCACACTACGTGGATCTTTCATGGTCATTTCATTCTCACATCCCTGGAGTACCAGTATTTTAATAAGGATACAAGAGAGGAGAGGATGACCTCCCACTATTAATATATCTGGAACTTTATCCTATATTTCCTGACTCTCCCTGTTGTCATTTCCATTATGCTACACTGCTACAGACTTTATTTCCAAAATTGTATTCCTTCAAATTGAATGAAAACATTACAGAAAAACAAACAAAATGGAAAGCTGAAAACCTGAAGACTAATACTCTCAATATAGCTGCTTCAGGCTGTTACAAATCATTATTCTCCATCAGATATCATGCTTCACATTGGAGAATAAGGTCTGAAGAAACCTGATAACATTAGCCAATGCAAATTAGATTATTCCCTTTCTGCTCCAATATATTAAATGCATAACAGATGACTTCATATTTACATTAATGGGACACGGGTTTGTTAGAATCTCTGGCTCATGTCATATGTATCGTATGTCATCACAAAAAAATCACTCAATCCCCATTACGAAAGTCTTCAATTAGGGAGTCAGAACTGTGACTTCTAAGTCAACTGCAGTTTAATCTCTCTGTTCCCAAAGACTGTTTGGGTTAGTAATTCTGAAAAAATTAAAAAAAAAATAATTACCTGCTCCTCTAGTATGATTAAAATCCCCTTTAATGATTTTGCATGATTTTCCATTGCCGTTGCACACACCACAGTGATCTTCCCTGGCGAGAGACCCTAATAAACCATCGCAGCCAACTTTCTGTAACAAGAGATTGACAGCAGACCATAAAGTGAGCTTTTCCCCCCTTTTTCTTTTTTATCACTAATTTAGAACAAACCTAGTATCTCCAGACTAGACATATTGAATTGACAGACTAGTAAAATGTCATATTTTCTAGTGCAAACTAATAGAGCAAGCTCATGTCAAATGATGTCGTCAATAAAGTGGCCAAATAGCAGGACAGTGATGAGAGTATTTTTCCATATTAAGAATTAAATGGTATCCTAAAGCAACTTGGAAAAACATGACTGGGACAAATTCAATTTATATAAAACCCAAAGGAAATCATGTTTCTATTAAATATAATATTATTAATCTACTTCATCCTACTTAACATAGAACAGATACACTTCATTATGTGGAAGGCTTCACTTCTTAAGGTGGTTGCAAAGCAAAGTCTGATATTAAATATTAACTTTGTGAAAATCAAACATGAATGTTTATTTTCACTACAGTTCACCAATCAGCTTCTATCCCCATCTTCTTTGGCATCCAGCACATGAATGTGAGTAAGGCTGCTCACAACCCATTGCCCCATGGCTGCTGTAAGAAAATATGAACAGTGGGGAAATACATTTTAATTTGCTTCCAAAAGAATTATATTAATATGAATTTTCTGGGATAAAATCAGACTTTTTTCGAGTGAATAATGTTGGTCTCCCATTGATGTTCAGAAAATATGCTTATAATTTGCAAAGTTGTGCAGACTCAAAGGGCAGAATTTAGTATGTCAGTATTGTCAGAACTAAATGGTATGATTATTCCATTACCCTTAATCAAGGAGTTGCAAGAGAGGCTGATGATAACACCCATTTGTAAGGTTACAGTTATTTTAGAGGAATTTTTAACATCTTAAATAAAACACGAACAAAAACAGGGTCTTTTTCTATGGTTGGTGTTCAGGTGGGGGAAGTAAGCAGATTATAAAATGCAACTGTGTGATGAATATTCTGAAAAAGCCAAAATCACATTAAACCTGCATAACAGAGCATCCTTTCCTTTTATCAAGGGGGATCAATCAGTGTCAAGAGGTGGACAAAGCAATGCATTAGTGGAGAAGTTTGATCTGCAAATCAAAGTTTATTCAGGGAGAAAGAAAGAGAATGTCACAGATGAAAGTGGTGGCCACCACAGGAAATTCTCCAAACACAACAAAGGTACAGAAGAGCTCACTAAGCAGCAGCCATAAAAAGACCTGAAAAAAAAATTCTTTCATTTATGTACAACTAAGGGAAAATTTATGGTAGAGTTTAAAGTGGTTTTGAAATGATAAACACAACTCTAATGCTCTATCCCTAGCTTGTTTCTTGGCAAATACAACAAACTCAATAAACAGTAGTTAAATGACTGAAAAAAATTAGTACCTACTAATTTATTAGTTCTTTCCAACCCTTGTAACTGGGATATGACAAGTCTATAATAAAAGCCAGGGATAGACATGATGTCATGGCTTAACAATCATACATTTTAAAAATAAGAATAAGAGATTTTTTTTAAATTTTGTAACTGATAGTTTCAAGTATCCATACTTATCACAACACACCCACATATCTCCAAAAGTTGAGGATGAATGACTTTGCAAAGGCAATGTCATTGCTCTGGTGGTGGCTTCCTTTAGTACCACTGGCATGCTGGAGATGGGCAGATAGCATGATAATACGGAGAAGGGCTTTTTCTATCCTTTTCCACAACATAAATATCAGAAGCAAAATGGGTCACAAGGAGAAAACTATCTATTTTCAACTGTGCTCCTTCAGTTTTGGTGCTGTGTATTTTGTGTAGCCAAAGCTGAAAAATAGGAGATTGCCAGAAAGAAAGGAAAAAAAAAAAGTGGCATGATTTTAATTATATTGAAAGACTGCATGTAGCATTTTAGTTAAAAAGCCAGAATCTTGAAGTATTCCATTTCTGTCAGAAGGCACAATCCCTTTCATGGAACTTTAATTACAACCATCAGATTCACTGAGCACTTATGCAGAATTTTGTTGTTGTTGTTGTTGTATTTAGGGATTCTGTAAAAGATCTGGCTTACAAAACACTGTGAAGTGAAAATAACAGCAAGTTAGGCTATCGCATGTGGCATATACAGTTAAGGAAACACATTTTTTTGAAGAATAAATTCATTGAACACAAGCACTAACCTGAGAGATTAACAATAATGATGAGATAAAGTTAAAAGATTTACTTGTACAACATACTTTTGTTGGAAAACAAAATATTTCAAGGTAAATGCTTGCGATTAATTTTTTTTACAGGAAAATGAAAAATTACATTTCAGGTTACAGACAAGACTGTTAACAAATAAAGGAAATTAAAATGTAATTATAAGACTGTTTCTTATGCCAATGGTATTACATGATTCTGTGCTTTAACCTCTACAGCATGCTGGCAAAATATAAAATCTTAGAGCTGGGAAAGCATTTAAGTTTCATATTGTTTCCAAGTTTATATCCAGAATTCCACAGGTCTCTCTTGGAATGTAGGTTGATCCACCCATACCTTGAAATTGTTTTCAAATTTTGGTGCACACCTGCACGAGGACATGTGTGTGTGTTTGTGTGTCTGTGCACGCAGATGTACAGACATGCATTTTTCTGGGAAGAAAGGAAACTTTTCATCAAATTCTCAAAGGAGTATAATGTACAAAAAAGTTGATGACCATTGGTCTACCAACTTCATTTGATGGACTGATTAATGTGCACATACATAGTTTAGGTTATTTTCACAAGAATATAGTTTCTTCCTGGCTGTCATGGATTCAGCGCTGCTCCACTCAGATACCTCTTTCATAACTAAGGAATTTATTTCCTTCCCATGCCTACCCAGTTTATCAGCTGATGGCTCTCAGCCATCAGCCCTTTGTAGAATTTGCCTAGCCTGAAGAAAACTACCTTTCCTAAGGTCCCATCCCCCTTCTGGTGCAGTCTGCAGCCAGACACTAGTAGATGTTTGGGGTAAAAAGGCCGGGGTTTCTCACCTAAAGAGCCATCCCAACTTCAATGCTCCACACAGGGTGGGCTGAGGTCCTGTTGTGACTGTACCATAGCCCCCTTTCTCCCTGTGCCCAACTCTGTCTTCTTCCCCTCTCAACATGGATGTTGAACATGAAGACACTTGGCATTAATCTTTCAGCCTATTAATCTCCCCGGGGGAAGCAAACTTGAGATAGTGGTAGAATTATAAGTAGTGACTTCTAAGTTTTAGCTTTTGATCTTCCCACTATGCTGCCCATACTTGCTCTCCTTTTCTAAAGATAAATGAAGAAATGTACATAAATGCATGAAGTAAATAGAGATCATTTTTAAAAAGAAAGATAAGAGCAAATGAAGTGTTTAAGCATTAGAAGAACACATCAGTTGGTTCTAGTATGTTGAAAATACCATAATATTAAGTGAATAAAAGGACTGATTTATAGGTTTTTGCCACATGGCTCAGCTGTGGACACAATATTTGGAGAACCAGAGCACTTGAATTTTGGGTCTGGAATATTTTGACAGAAAATGCCACTTTAGATGTGTAATATGTACATTACAGAATAAAAACCTCAGGTTCTTTGAGCTAATCATGGATTTTATAGACTATCTAGTCCTAACCCTTCATTAGACACATGAAGAAAGGGAATTTCAAGCAGATCAGATTTGCTCAAGATGAGAGTTGAGTCAGGACTCCATCCACAGCTTTTGAATCTTGGTGCAGCCGCTCAAAGCCTCCCTCAACACATACAGTCTCCCTTCTGGAGTGTCTTACCTGACACCTGCCATTTGCACAGACATCTAATCCCTGATAGCCACATGAAGTTCCATCCATCACTTTTTCAGACAGAAGTACAGGCTGTTCTTTCCCAACAGGAGAGCAAAACAAGGCACATGGTTTTTCTACACACAGAGTGGATAAAAAGATGAGCAAAAGTTACTCCACAAATATTTTTATCTTATAAGCTTCATGTTTCAAGACAGTTGTCAAGTAAAAAATATAATTGATGTGAATTGAATAATGTAACTCTAGAGAAGTTATTATGAGTAGTAAATGAGAAGATGCCTGGGGAAAAAAATAGATGTCCAATGAATATTTATCTCCTTCAGAAACACACCTTCAGATTATTTTCGAAATGTATCACTTATTGTTTTCTGTCACCAGATCTCTACCACAGACAAACCAATATTTTATACACCGTCATTTCTTGCTTGTATCTTTTGGAATGAACTGCCCTTTATTTAAGTACATCAGAGAATTCTGGCTATTTCAGATTTATTTCATTCATGAAGACATTCTTGATGTGTTACTTCTAAATTCCTATATACACATTTGTGATCTGAAGCATTTGGCATTTTCTAATTGAAAGATTACTAAATGGAGAAAGAAGAATTTCTAAAATGAGCAATTCTCTCAAGATCTTCCATTACAAGAATGTGTAGAAACGCAACACAATCCTAAGAGAACATCCAGTGGAGCTCACAATTGCTGAAGGGGTAGCTAGGGCTCAACCCCCTCCATTGCTTCCTCAGAAAGCATGCCAGTACATGTGATATCTAGGGGAGGAACACCACTCTGGGTGAAGAGTTTCTGAATGGCTGGCAGTCTTCTTCAGTGCTTCATTAAGCAATAAGCTAGGATGGGTAGAATTAAAATTCTTGACTATCAGACTCAGTCAAGAGTGGCAAAATATTTTTAAAGGGCTGTTTCTATTTCTAAGCATCCTACAGAAGAACTGTAGTATTTGGTAAGACCAGTAGGAGAATTATCCAAACCTGAAACTTCAGAGCAATTTCCATGCTACATTACTACTCTGTTGGCTTGATACCAGTCAGGCCCTTTACTGTTTATTAAGCTCATATAAATAGAATGGAAAATAGTTTACAGTCTTTGACACTGATCTTCACTTATGTCTTCAGTAAAGTTCCACGTATGCTGATGGGATTCTATAAATACCAAATAACAGCCAGAGGCATGGAACAGGGTATCACTTTGCAAAGAGAAGACAGACAGTTAAATGAGCCTTCAGAATTGAACATTTCAAACAGTTTTCACATGTGGCTTCTGAATACTGCTCTGAACAATTCTGGGGAGTTGGAACATGGCCTTCAATGTGCATGGTTTTGAAATTTTCCTTTAAGATGCCATTATAAGCCGCAATAAAGCATTTCAGTATGCTCTCACACCTCAAAGTAGGTTATGTTTATTCAATGACTACTTACTATGTCATATCTTTGGACTTAAAAACAGCTGCTATAATTGCAACACTTTAAAAGTGGTTATATATATGTGTATGTGAGTATTATTATGCATATATATGTATTATTATGCATATATATATATATATATATATATACTTCTCTTTCTGGAGTTTTCATTGAAGAGAGGAGCAAACCAGATATAAGAATAATGTGGAAAGGATCTCGTCTAGAAAATTCCATTCATATTCCACACAAGAATTCAGATAAAAATCTTCCTATTTCTCCTTTTACAACATATTGTCAATTCACTATGCTTTACAGATGACATAAACATTTGATTCCAATCTTCCTTCCTTAAGGATACCCTTGAGATTGTGACATTAGAGTGATCCATGTAACATGCCAGTACTCACTTGGCAGTCAGGCTTTGTCTTGATTTAAGAGACCAAACCTTTCCAAGATATGCATTAAACATGGATTTCGGCCAAATCTCAACACAGTGTATGTAAAATACCTGAATGTTAAAGCCATGCTTCTTTTATTTGTCCTCTAAAAATAACTGTTCACTATAGCACTGATATCCTGAATTTAATTTTCCTAGCCACAGCTTCATGTATTACATAAGAATAACAGAAATAGCCCCTTGCAGTTTAAGGTGTCATAGGCTGTGTTTTTTTTTTTTTTAAAGATTTTATTTATTTATTTGACAGAGAGATCAAAAGTAGGCAGAGATGCAGGCCAAGAGAGAGGAGGAAGCAGGCTCTCCGCGGAGCAGAGAGCCCGATGCGGGGCTCAATCCCAGGACCCTGGGACCATGACCTGAGCCGAAGGCAGAGGCTTTAACCCACTGAGCCACCCAGGCGCCCCCATAGGCTGTGTTTTTAAAAGAATCATATATTTCACTTTCTCCATAGTGCCATGTAATGCACAAAGACTACTGTTGTGTATTTTATTCATCATACGGACTGATGTGTTTGATGGATATGTGTTGTGAAATTATAAAGAAGACTAGCCGACTAATTATATAAATATTTATTATGGATCATTCTGATGATAAACATGACTTTATAAGGTCTTAATATTTTAAATAGGTCCCCATCCAAACCTGATTTTTTTTTTTTTTAAATTTGGAGGGATCCTGTTTCCTTTCTCTTACTTCACTTCTGAATGAACAGGTTTCAAATAACTTTAATATTATCAAAGCTGTGTAGCCAGTTAGAGGCAGAGATAGGATTAATCCTCAGAGGATCAGATAATGATTTTCATTGTTTGAGCAGTCATATCATTTCTACAACAAAAATGTATACAACAAATATATGCAACAAATATTTATCAGAAACTTAATATCTGCAGTCTGTCCACTGAACACAGATAATAGAACACAGAAACATTAAAACCTGCTATAATAGGGTGCTTGGGAGGGCTTGGAACAAGCACATACCCAATTTGGAGGATCAGGGGGTTCTTTTTCCCTAGAGAGACTAGGAAACTTGACATAAACAGAGTAAAAAAAAAATCAACAGGTATTTTTTCTGATAAATAAATGGTGGGAAAGGTATTATGCCAAGAAACTAGCATGTTTACAGGCCCAGATCTAAGAGAGCACGGTGTATATGAGAGATGGAATGGAAGCTGGCCTGTGTGTGCTGGAGAACACAGAAGGGAATGATGGAGATGAGGTGAGAGAAGCTAAGGGGCAGGCCACACAAACAGCTTTAGAAACCAGACAGTGATGTTTGAGATTGGTTCTGAGAGCAGTGGGGCTCATGGAAGGGTATTACTTGGCACAACAGCTGACAGATCCAGCCTTTAAAAGGCAAGTCTGGCCAACATGAGGAGCAGGGGCTGGAGAAGACTAGTCAGAGAGAGGCAAGGAAGCTGAGAATACAGGTTCAAGAGAGTGCAATCATGAGCCAACATGCTGGGAGGAGAAAGTTTTGGACAAATAGGGCTTGCTATTTGATTACAAATTACTGGAGACTGAGGATGAATGATTCTGGCTAATTGAGAATGAGGTTGATCATGATGCCATTCTGTTGTGAGAGAGCATGAAAGAAGCAGATGGTAGGACCAAGAGAGGTGGACATCGATACAGATATGTGTTTACCCTGTGCCATTTTATCACATGTGTAAATTTCACAACCACCAGCATAAACAATATATTTAAGTATTTTATCAGCACAAAGTTCTGTCTTATGCTACCCCTTTATAGTAACACCCATCCTTTTCCCCACCACCATCCCTGACTTTTGGCAACCTTTATTCTGTTTTCCATCTCTACATTTTGTCATATATATATACAAAATCATAGATTATATTATATACATTATATATATATACACATACATATATATACGTATATAATGTATATATGTATATGTATATATGTGTGTGTTATGAGTTATATAAATGGAAGCACAGAATATTTGATGTTTTGAGATTGGTTGTTCTCACTCAGCATAAAGCTCTGAAATCCACTAAGTTGCTACACAAATCAAGAGTTTGTTCCTTTTATTGCTACATAATATCCCAGGGTATGGATGTACCTCAGTGTGCCTGACCTTTACGTACTCAGAACTTTTTTGGTTGTTTCCATTTGGGGGGCTACTGAAAATAAAGCTGCTATGAACATTCTTGCATGGGATTTTTTTACAGTTGTAAATTTTCACTTCAGTGGGGAAAATGCCCAAGAGTGTGTTTTCTAATTTGTATAAAAAATCTATTTTGAGTTATTTAAGAAACTACCAAGCTATTTTTCTGAGTGGCTGTACCATTTACATTCCAATCAGCAGTATAGGATATCCAGTTTCTCCTCATTCTCAGCAGCATTTCCTACTGTTACTTTAAAAAAAATTTTAGTTCATCTAATTGGTGTGTAATAATATACTCTGCATTTAAAAAAATATACTTGGAGTTGGTGCTTGTGACTGTTAATAGGCCATTAAGGGATGAAAAAGGAGAGCTCTGAAATATTTAGAATATATATTTAGAATATAATCTGTATCATCTGTTAAATAACATTGACTACTACTGTAAACACTTTGCAAATTTAGAAATCTACTTCATTAAGATGGTGACAATGAATCATGGAACACTGCATCAAAAACTAATGATGTAGGGCACCTGGGTGGCTCAGTGGGTTAAAAGCCGCTGCCTTTGGCTCGGGTCATGATCCCGGGGTCGTGGGATCGAGCCCCGCATCGGGCTCTCTGCTCTGCGGACAGCCTGCCTCCTCCTCTCTCTCTCTGCCTCTCTGCCTACTTGTGATCTCTGTCTGTCGGATAAATAAATAAAATCTTTAAAAAAAAAACTAATGATGTACTGTATGATGACTAACATAACACAATAAAAATAAACAAACAAAAAAAGATGGTGGCGATATGAGTCATACCTTCATCCATGACAGCTTGCCACTGAAGAACATGCTTTGGGTATGAAGTTCTAACACTATAGGCCTGACATTGCCAGTCTCGGAATCCAGGCAAACCTGCAGGACAAGGTGGATTCTCACATATTCTGTATTGTTTTCTGGGACCATTACAATCCCTTGCTTCAGAGCCTAGCCTAGAAAAGATAGTACAAATAATCAATTTTATCTTATTTTAATGTTAATTACTCATTTAAAAAATTAAAAGGCATTAAATTAACAAGGTATAATCCTTTATATTAAATCTATTTTGGAAAATGTGGACACATTAAATGATTGCTAATGGTAGGAAATCTAGATGTGTATTAAAAACCGTATATGTATATATATATTTTTTCTCCCTATCCTTGATCAAGTTAACTTCTAAAACACATGAAAAATAAAAGCCAACTTGCCGCAGAAATGGAAGAGTAAAGGGCAGAGGCTGGGGGCTAAATGGAAAGCCTATGATTCCTGTGATGGAGTTAGTTCTAATGTTTTCACACCCTTTCTTTAAAATTGCTTTTGAAGGAATTGGGCCACTGAGCCCACACCAAGAGTAAAAGCATGGAGCTGAAATGATTTTCTCATGCTCTTTCCTGGGATCACTCTAGGAAGCATGGGGTTGAGTGAGTGGACCCTGAAATGTTCCCTATCTGCATACGTGCTAGCACATCTTCATTTCTCAAGACTACTGGCTTATATTGACATTGATTTTGTTCTCCTTTCCTCCCTTCCTGAAATCCTATTCACCTGTCTGCCTTCTCACAGTTCCCTTAATTGTGGACTCACTTCATCTAATGCATGTCTCCCTGCTCATTTGAACGCAGCGGTTTCTTTGATTTACTCAAGAAACCACCCCATGCAACATTTAATTCTTTGTTCTGAGAGGGGTTGGTCTCACTTTCTTCTTTGGTGATTTTATATCATTTAAACAACTTGAGGGATTTTTCTGTTATCCAACATGGGGTAGGGGTTTGAGGGGCTTCTTCTGCCTTCCACCACTGTTTATCAGTAAAAACTTTGCCTTTGGAAATTGAGGAAAAAATGCCCACCCCCAATCCAGGAGCTTTGCGTTTACCCAGGACATTTGCGCTCTCGACTGCTGATCCCAGAACCGCAGGTTCGGCTACAGGGGCTCCACTCGCTCCATTCTCCGGCCACATGTCCAGGTGCCAAGGTCCTGCTGGTACATTCTCCAGCCTTACACCACTATTCCAAAAGTTATGTCTTAGGTGAACAAATCAGGGCACAACGGAAAATCATTCACTGGCCTACAGAGTCACTGGAATTGTGATTAAATCAGCCTATTAGAGCCCCACACATAGGAACTGAAAAAGACCAAACCCAAGTCGGCACTTGCTTCTTGTCATAGCAGTAGAATGGTCCGTTCTCCCAGTTCTCACATCAGATCACAGGGTCTTGTTATGAAAACAGCACACATGTATTCTCACTACAGCTCTGGGAACTCAGTACATGTGACGGAGATAGGGTAAAGAGGGAAGCTGGGGCGGCACAGCCATGAAAGGAAAACTAACACAGTCTGAGAAACGTCAACAGTTTAAAATGGACACATGACAGAAGCACAGAGTCCTACGTCAGAATGGAGAATAAAACCTAAATGTTCTTGCATAACTGGAGTGAAGGAGACATTTTTAGCAAACTTAGTGACTGCGATTTGACAGGTTGGTGGTTTTCTTTCCTTGTGATTAAAAAAAACCCCAAAACAAAAGACACTGATTTAACTTCAGCGCTTCCCTTCATGACTTCTTTCTTTTTTCTGAAAGAGTTCCCATCAAACATAAACGTTAACATTACAGCAAGTTTTTATTTGAAAGCAGTTTACTTAAAAGACTTAGGCAATTGGATTTTTTGAAATTTTGTCATTTCCTTCCAGTTATTCTGCAACTTGTTTTCTATCGATTAACTGAGAAATATAATCATGAAAGAAGAGAAAGGACTGTACTTATTCTCTTGTTTATAATTATATTTTCATCCACTTCAAACAAAGGCAGCCAAAGAGGCAGTTTCTATGGCCACCCAGGAATGGGTGCCAAGACTTGGAAGACTTGGGTTTCTCCTTATTTTGGAAAAATCAGATACATCAGGATCATGGCAAACATGTTAAAAGTACAAGTAACTGAACAAAATTATGTTGAGAATAGTAAGAAAATATTTGCAAAATTCAGATTCATGACTGTATAATGATGGAGTTGGGCAAGCTGATCCTTTCAGACCTAAATAGTTTTCTACACTTAAGAGCAACATGACTTATTAGGGATTTTGCAGAAATTACAGAAACACTCTAATCTTCACATTTCCCATTTCAAAATGTGAATGATAATCATATTTACCTAATGGACTTTGCAGGAGTAGAATGAAGCGCTAAGCACAATACGGAGCCCATAGTAAGGACTTAATAAAAGTTAACAATAATTAATGATGATAACGATAAATTATATGTGCTATTATATTAATATCATTAATAAGTTTCTAGAAGTCTAATCAAAATTCTATTCATCCTGATCTTAACTGATCTATATTTCTTTAGAATTTATTTTGAGATGGTTATTAAATTATTTGAGATGGTTATTAAAGAGAGAATTTAGAAAAAAAACTATGCTATATGGTTTTGTGTAGCCCAGTTAATGTTTTTCTAGGCAATAAAATAATTAGTTCCTGCAGATTTTTTCCAGTGATGTCAAACTTGAAATTCAACCTCTTTTAGATACAAGAAGCTTTAAATCAATGCTTGAAAAAAAATCTCAAAAACTCAGAGTGTATTGATAGCACATTACATTGAGATTTTGTATGAAGATTATCATTAAATTACAATTTTGTGTGAAGATTCAGCCTGAAAATTGCAGAAGGGGGAAACCATGTCCTTTTAAATAGTTTACTGGCTTTAAGGATAACAATCTAATGCCATTCATGAAAAAAAAAAATCCAACATGAAAGCTGTCAGACTTCAGTGGGTCAAATTGTTTTGGCCTATTTAAATGGTGTTTGTGCTTCCCATGGTGTGTATCATAGTTCCTTGCTCATTTAGCAGCAAGCTGTCATTAAAAGGCTAGGCAATCATTCCCACCAGACTAAAAATATGCTGTGAAAGACCAGCATCTGGACTTGTACATCATTTAAACCAGAGCACGTGGGGCAGATGAAGAGAAATGGAAACAGATATAGAAGCCAAGTTTGCATACATAAATCAGTGAAGTTTAAAGAAAGCATAGTATAGTATTTAAAGTCATCACTTTGCAGAGAACCAGATCTATGGATGAAACCATGGAGAACCTGTCTTTGTGTCTTCTAGGTGGTGTTGTACTTCAACACTGAAAGAAGTGTTAAATGTTTTGTTTAAATGATCATACAATATATTCCATTTGGTTTTTGTTTAAATAATTAAATATATATTATATATAATAATATATATATAATATAATATAATATAAATATATATTAAATATATTCCATTTGGTTTTGTTTAAATATCATATAACATATTCCATTTGGTTTATATATAAAATGACCCTAATCATGATTTTCATATGTTTTCTGGCAGCATATTTTGCTTCATTTGTATTTTTGAGCCTCAAAAAATATTATACCTGGTTAAAAAAACATAAAATTTATCATATCTACTAATTCAGTCTGATTTATGAAAATGCTAATGAAATATAAAATATAGATTATTTCTGGGACAGTACATGACATAAAAAATTGACTGCATTTCCATTCTATCAAATTTCTAGGTGGACATGTCTGGGAAGTTCATAAAAACATAAGATTGGAAGAGGTCTGTGAAGATGACCAAGGGAACATCATTGTCTAATCAAATCTTCTTGTAAATACATTGTTGGATGAGAGAAGAGGAGGATAGAGGCGATAAAATCTACATATACACATGTGTGAATATAAGGATATTATAGTTGTTTTTAATAAAGAATTACGATGGTAAATTTTAAGAATCTCAATTTAGGGAAGTAAATAAAATATATTACATAGAATTCTTCAAAACAGGCTAAAACTTTACTAAATTTGCATTTAACTTTCCTTTCCTCTCCCCCAATTCCTAGCAAGTATTGTCCGTGAAAAACGCATATATTTCTTGGTTTTTACTAAGTCGTTTACCAACTCTTTAGCATCTGTTAAATGTAAATGTAAACACAGATGACAGTATTATAAAGAGAAGAGAAGAAAGAAAAAGGCTGCTTTTAATTTGGAAACGCCTATGCAGAAATTGTAGATAAATCCCTATCTTTACAATTATTTTGAATCATAAAATTCTGTAGGCACCTTCTCAGACTTAATTATACACTCTTAGATGAACTAGCTATATAGCTGGATTAACATCACGATACACTATAAAAAATTACACAATTACAAAATTTTGTAACAAACTATTAAAAAATTCCCAGTTTTGTTTCTTGGTTTGCAATGGGCCAGGCTAGCAGTGTTTCGAGTGAGGTTGAAAGCATTCAAATATTTTAACACTAGAGCACTCCTCGGCAGTGTGCTGGAAGCTATTTTCATGATGGCTTCTACAACAGCTGGAACAAATGGATATGTGAAGAAGCCCACATGGCCTGAGGAACTGAGAAGTCCATTAGTTATTTCAATACACAAAGCATTACAGAACCACTAAAAGAATACTGTTAGCACAATTAAAGGGAATTAAAAACATTTTACTTTTGATGAGTAAGTGCAATTTTGATGGCTTAAAGTTTTTTTTTTTTTTTTAAGATTTCATTTATTAGTCAGAGAGAGAGAGCACAGGCAGAGAGGCAGAGGGAGAAGCAGGCTCTCTACCGAGCAAGGAGCCCGATGTGGGACTCGATCCCAGGACACTGGGATCATGACCTGAGCCGAAGGCAGCCGCTTAACCAACTGAGCCACCCAGGCGTCCCAAGAATAAGTTTATTTTAGAGACCTTCAAGAATGGAAATCATTTTCATAAATATCAGACAGAAAAATAATAGAAAAATATTGAGGACATCAATTTGTAAAAATGAAGGGATTTTATATTGTTAAAGAACTAAGTAAGATGAATGGGCTGTGTGATGTTTGAAGAAATACTGCTGAATAGTTGGTTATCTTTGTTTATTATGATTTTCATGTTTCAGGAATGATAAAAATTATAGTTGGTGGAGAGTTTTATGATTCCACCAATAAATTACTCAACATAATACTGTGAGGCTTGCCCAATATGCACACATTATTGTACTTTTGTGTATAATCAAAAAAATAAATAAAACCAACTCAGATTCTGACTCTCCATATAAACTCACAGAAAAACATCTGGCACAGTCCATAAACAACTGGCTGATAATTCAGAGAAATTCCCTTTCAAGAAAGCATTTTTGTATTGATTGTATCTAGTGAGAAAACATTTCTAGTCTTAAAAGATACTTTGTACTTAAACAGTTTGTATATTTTTTTCTTTTTTAATTAAAGAAGTCACAGAAGTAATAAATGACTACATGATTATGTCAAACAATCCAAAAGTGTCTGGGAAAATAATTTTATTTTTCCTCAGCTACCCTGCTTTCAGCCATCAATTCCACTTCCCTCTCAAGAGCTAACTACTAATTACAGCTTAGAGTTCATATTTTCAAATCATTTTCTATTAGTTTAGGAATGTATACAATGTATGTGTGTGTTCATAACCAGTTTTTTGGTAAATATCAAAGGGTATCATAAAGTATTATTTTTCCTGAGGTGCCTATGTATTAACCATCATGTCTTTTTTTTTTTTCAGTTTGTACGCATTTATCTATCTCATTCTTTTAACAGCTACATTGTAACCATTCCTCATATCATGAATATTTTCATTGTTTCTCATGCCTCATCATTGCAAACTTCAACCTTAAATATGTATTTGTGTGTGTGTGTGTGTTTATATGCACACACGTCTATTTTTGTGAAACATGTGTATTTCCTTTGCACAAAATTCTAGATGTGGAATTGCTGAATTTCCATTATGTCCATTTTTAAAAACGTGTTTTTAAGCTAGCGTTCTATATAACTTCATTGTTTTCTTTAAGTAATTCACTCCAAGTAAGCTTTATATTGTTGTTTCTTTTTAAATGAAATAAACATGTCTGTTCTTCAGAGGCAAGGTTTCTGATCTTATATCTAATAAGCAAAGTGATTAACCATTCTGTTTTCCCTTTATAGAATAAAAATTAGAAAGTAATGTAAGCTATTGAACTGTTACCTTTTGATTAAGTTAACTATCACTATATATTTAGATGACATCGACCTCCTTCATAGTCTTCAACAGAAAATTATTTTTCAATAGCAATAATTTTGATATGAAAATCAAAATAAATTAATTTTTCAATAGCAATTACTTTGATATGAAAATGTACACTAATAAATTTTCCTGAAACTCTATGAAACACATTAAACAACTCAGCTAAATATTTACTGATATTCAAAATGTCAATTAGAATATTTTGTATATGATGATTGAAATGACAAGGAAAAATTATACTCATTGTCTTTTCTGAGACAATGTTTTATAACTGAAAGGATTCGTCAGCTCTGGAAGTTTGACATTATGCTACTATTTGTGATTATCTACCCATGTTTAACTTAAATAGTAAAAATAAATTCATTTTTTGGTTAAAGTGATACATCTTTCAGTTTTCTCATAATCAACAATAATAAAAGCTACTTGCATTTATGTTAACAAAACAACCATAGATTTGGTACAATACGAAAGTTAAAATTGAAAATGAATGAAATACTGAAAAATTTTTTCATATAATTACTAGAGGTATTCCACTGGTATTAAGATGGATACATATATAATTGGCAGAAGAGGTTGTGAGTTTCTTGAGTTTCATTCCATGTTCTTTTTTTTTTCTTTTCACCAAAATTCACTGTTTATGCACCACACCCAGTGCTCCATGCAATACCTGCCCTCTATAATACCTACCACCAGGCTCACCCAACCTCCATCCCCTCCAAAATCCTCAGTTTGTTTCTCAGAGTCCACAGTCTCTCATGGTTTGTCTCCCCCTCTGATTTTCCCCAACTCACTTCTCTCCATCTCCCAATGTCCTCCATGTTATACCTTATGCTCCACAAGTAAGTGAAACCATATGATAATTGACTCTCTCATTCCATGTTCTTAGTTAACTTAGACTTCAAATGACTTACCTTACCAGCGTCACAATCAGTTCCATCCATTGGTGGATCTAGCTTCGTTCTGCATTCTTTCTCACCCTCTACCTTGCACCATAACCCTGTGCAAATAACATGCTGAAAACAAGCCCATAATAAATAATAAGGAGGAGGCATCATATTTTTGAGGTAAAGTCAATGATTTTTGAGAAAGCTATATTGATAGAACAATAGAAATTGTTTGAAGAAAAATACCTTTTAGGTAATAAAACATATAAAGGTATCACTAAAATAACATATGGCTTATGTACAGTGATTAGAATATTGATACATTAAAAACAGAAAATCTGTTTAATACATTTAAATATCCGTATGTTTCTTAAATAAAACACATGTGATTACTACTAAGATTATGTAGCTACAACAGAGAAGTGTAGGCTAAAAAACCATTATTTGTATCATTCTATGAACCAGGCTGGAAGAATAAAAGTGATGGGTTTGTGGTATGAATTTAGTGCCTGCTGTCCTAAAGCCTGTCCTCACTTAACTTTCTGCTTTATGCTTAAAGGCCATGGTTAGTATTTCATTATTTCATCAAATAGCCTTGGCCTATGATGCAATACAAACTCTGAATGGGTATGTTTCTGGTATCGGTCATTTTTACCTCAGCCTGAACGACTTTCAGGTCTCCAGGATACAATGAACATTTTCTAGGGAAAAGTTCGAGGGAATAACAAAAATCCTGGAATAAGGCAGAAAAGACAGAGTCACTGTGAAGGAAGAGAACTCAAAACAGGCAGGAAAGAAACCTGTCAGAAACAGGCTCTAGGGGCCATCGTCACAGAGATAGAATGAGGAACACAGAATACATTTGCATTTCATAGAAATAGGAAGTCCATGAGGGACATTTAGAGATGATTAGAATAATGCATAGTGAAGATGATTGAGTTACCTATCCAGATACATGGAGAAGGTGGAAGAAGACAGATCGATCGATAAAGAAGAAATCATGGCAATGTAAAAGACATAGTCTCATACAAGAAATTAAAGGGAACAAAATTTTAAAGATTGAAGAACCAAATCTTGAATACCATGAAGGGCGAAGGACTCCATTTTTGGAAGGAGAAAGAAGCCACTTAGCAGTTGACCAGCCGGTTGAGAAGATAAAAAGATTATTTAAGGAGGTTTACGTTGCTGGTGTATGCAAAACAGACTAAAAAATCACTGCAAAGTAAAAATTAGCTTATGACTCAAATTTATTAGTTATTTGGGAAAGATATTTAACTGAATGTTTTAAACAGGTCAGTTATAATTTCAACATTGAATTTGTCACAAAGCCCAAATAATATTTTCCAATTCATTCTTTCTTTAAAAATATAATTTTCTTAAAAATTATATAACATATAGCAAGAGTGGGATATATTCTATTCACCTTATTTTATCTGCTGTGATAGCTTTTCTGCTTCAAAATACTTCATCCAATTATATCGTATTATATTTAGGAGATGATTTAGCCTAACTTCTATGATTGGTTTACACAAATCATTTAGCAAAAATTCATCCAGGGATTTATTTTAAAGAATGTCAATAATGTCTAAATCAAATTGCTTTTCTGCAATATTTTAGACCCTTTCAAGTTAACAGATAGGTTGTTTATCATGTACATTTGTGCACACATTTATATTTGAATTAATGGATCTCTAACCTAAAATCACAGATCTTTTTTTTTTTAAAGATTTTATTTATTTATTTGGCACAGAGAGAGAGGTCACAAGTAGGCAGAGCAGCAGGCAGAGATAGGGGGGGAAGCAGGCTCCCCGATGAGCAGGGAGCTCGATGCGGGGCTCGGTCCCAGGACCCTGAGATCATGACCTGAGCCAAAGGTAGAGGCTTAACCCACTAAGCCACCCAGATGCCCCAAGATCATAGTTCTTAAATGTATTTTTCCTTTTAATACCTTTCTGTTAAGGATATCTTATAACCATGGGATCAAATGTGAAATTTTCCAACAAAAAACAATTTTGCTTGATGTGTATTCCATAAAGCTTAGTTGTATTATAGCATGAATCATTTTTGTCAGGCTCATTAGTTAACCACTGCATACTGAAGTGCATATTGAACAAAAAAAAACCCCAAATCTTGTATGCGGCAGTTTTGTAATAAAATTGGTTACTGAACACCTGTTGGTGGTCTATATTCTGACCTTCCACCATTATCTGCTATTCATAACAGCAGGTACTCTAACTGATTCCCACTTCAGGCACTGGGAGCATGAAAGCAAACTTGGCAGCTTCTCAAGATAAGCGCAATCATGTAGAATAAATCTCTCCTAGAGGAGATCTCTGTACACTTTATATTCTGCAGGTCCAGGCATCTGATAGGAAGTAAATTACAGCCTCATTCTTAAATATAACTCAGATTCAGGATTTCAAACTAAACTGTCAAAAGTAACACAAGAAAATGTTGAAGAAATGGTATGGATGATTTTCACCTTGAGAAGTACAATATCTCAGATGTGTGATATGAGGGCTAATACCAAGCCCTTCTTAAGACATTACAAAGGCACTATAAAGGGGCAAGGAACATCTGGGTGGCTCAGTCGGTTAAGGGTCCAACATTTGATTTTGGCTCAGGTCATGATCCCAGTGTCCTGAGATCCATCCCTGCCTCAGGCTCCCGACTCCATGTATGCTAAGTTAGACTCAAATATTTATTGCAATTGAATTGCAGAAAGAATTTAATATATTAATTAAGAAAATAACTTTTAGGGGCACCTGGGTGGCTCAGTGGGTTAAGCCTCTGCCTTCGGCTCAGGTCAGGGTCTCAGGGTCCTGGGATCGAGCCCCGTATTGGGCTCCCTGCTCAGCGGGGAGCCTGTTTCCCCTCTCTCTCTGCCTACTTGTAATCTCTCTCTCTCTGCCAAATAAATAAATAATAAAAAAAAATAAAATAACTTTTAAACTTTAAATGCTTTCCATAGGAACCCAGGGCAGAACTTCACACCTTAGTTCTTCCTAGAAAGCTAATAAATAACAATGTAATATTCTTTTAAAAAAATTCTTCCATAATGAGAAAAGACCATTAAAAGCATATAACTGGGAGAGGAGCAAGATGGTGGGGGAGGAGACCTAAATATCATCAGGTCCCAGGAGTTCAGCTAGGTAGTTATCAAACCATTCTGACTACCTACAAACTCAACAGGAGATACAAGAGAAGAGCAGCAATTCTAAACAGAAAAAGTGACCACTTTCAGGAAGTAAAACATGTGGAGAAGTGAACCCAAATTGATATACATTAAGAGAGACTGCAGGAGGGAGGGGCCAGCTCCCAGCAAGTGAAATCAGAACTTTTAGAAGTCTGCTCTACTGAGGGACTTTGCTCTAGAGGCTGAGCAGGGAGTGGACCCTGATGGGGACAGTGTGGTCTCAGGACCCACGGGGTGGCAAAAAGACCAGGGGTGTCTGAATGTGGCAGAGCTCCCAGATATTGGAGTGGGGAAGCTGGCTGCAGAGATGGAGCAAGGTGGAGGGTTCTCAGCTCAGGGTATCTTAAACCATGATCTGAGGCACAGTCAGGCCACTGCTCTTTGAGCAGGGACTCCACAAGTGGCGGATCCGGAGAGAACCCCCTCCTTCCTCCTCCAGGAGGAGCGCGAGAGCACATGGCAAGAATCTGCTGGGTTTGGAGACTCCAACGGGGCCATGTGCCAGAGATAGAAATGCTTGGTCACAGGCTGGGTGAGCACGGAGTGCAGCCAGAGACTAGGGAGACGGGAGGGACTGACTGCTTTTCTCTGAGGGCACATTGAGGGGTGGGGCGCTGAGCTCTCGGCTCCTCCAGGCCGGAGATTCGGAGGCTGCCATTTTCATTACTGTCCTCCCAAGCTGTACAGAAAGTGTTCAGGGACCCAAAGCTCCAGGGAGCAAAACCACACAGATTGTTTAGCATGGCCCCTAGCAAGGTGGTACGATTGCATCTTGGGTAAAGACATTTGAGAATCATTGCAACAGGACCCTCCCTGAGAAGATCAGCAAGAACACCTAGCCAAGACCAAGATCACCAATCAATGAGAACTGCAAAACATCAGAGCTACAGGAATACGCCACATAGAATTCATGGACTTTTTCCCCATGATTCTTTAGTCTTTCAAAGTAAATTTTTTTAGTTATATTTTTTCTTATTCTATTATTTTTTCTCCTTCGTACTTTAATGATTTTTAACTATTGTATCCTATCAATACCTTTTTAAAAAATCTTTTTAAATTTTCATTGCTATACCCATATTCTATCCCTTCACTGTATTTAACCTTTTTTTTTTTTTTTTTTGTACATACAGGTTTTTCCTTCTTTAAAATTTTGGGATACAGTTTCTTCTAATAGATCAAAATATACATTAAATCTAGAGCATGGCTTTGTTCGAGTCTCCAGCCTGATCACATTCTTTCCTCTTTTTTTTCCTTTTAAACCAACTTATCATTTCCTTTTTTAGAATCTTTTAAAATTTTCATCCTTACAGTAATATTACATCCCTTCACTGTGTGTACCCTTCACTGTGTGTACCCTTGTTTGTATATATATATATGTATGTTTTTCTTTCTTTAAAATTTTGGGAGGCAGTTTCTTCCAACAGACCAAAATACGCCAAAATCAAGTGTGTGGCTCTATTCTATTCACCAGTCTAAGATAGATAGATAGATTTCCACCCAACCCTTTTCTTCTCCCCAGGTTTAGGTCTCTTCTGATTGGGGTCATTGGGTCATTGCTACCCTTTTAGTATTTTGTTCTCTCATTCATCTATTCATATCTGTAAAAAAGACAAGGCAGAAAAACTTCAAAAAAAAAAAAGAACAAGAGGCACTACCAATAGGCTGGGGAACTAATCAATAGGGCTATTAGTTATATGTCAGAACTACAGCTCAGAATGACAATTATCAAGGTCCTAGCTGGGCTTGAAAGAAGCATGGAAGATACTAGAGAATCCCTTTCTGGAGAAATAAAATCCCTTTCTGGAGAAATAAAAGAACGAAAATCTAACCAATTTGAATTAAAAAAAAATCTATTAATGAGGTACAATTAAAAATGGAGGCTCTTAATGCTAGGACAAATGAGGCAGAAAAGAGAATTTGTGATATAGAAAACCAAATTATGGAAAATAAAGAAGCTGAGTAAAAGAGAGACAAACAATTACTGGATCATGAAGGAAGAATCCAAGAGATAGTGATACCATAAGATGAAACAATATTAGAATAATTGGGATCCCAGAAGAAGAAAGAGAGAGGGGCAGAAGGTATATTGGAGCAAATTATAACAGAGAATTTCCCTAATTTAGAGAAGGGAACAAGCATCAGAATCCAGGAAGCACAAAGAAACCTCCCTCAAAATCAATAAATAAATCATCTAACAGTAAAACTTAGAGGTCTCAGTGACAAAGAGAAAATCCTGAAAGCAGGTTGGGACAAGAGGTCTGTAATATACAATGGTACAATTATTAGATTGCAGCAGACCTATCCACAGAAACCTGGCAGGCCAGAAAAGAACTAGCATGATATATTTGGAGCACTAAACAAGAAAAACATGCAGCCAAGAATACTATATACAGCTAGGCTATCATTGAAAATAGAAGGAGAGATAAAAAGCTTCCAGGACAAACAAAAATTAAAAGAATTTGTAAACATCAAAGCAACCCTACAGGAAATACTGAAAGGGGTCCTCTAAGCAAAGAGAGAACCTAAAAGTAATAGTCCAAAAAGGAACAGAGACAATATATGGTAACGATCACCTTACAGACAAGATAATGGCACTAAATTCATACCTTT
>ML100423.1:4279-23602 GCA_003697995.1 Taxidea taxus jeffersonii | reverse complement strand
ATTATTGTGTTATTGTCAATGTGTTTCTTTGATTTTGTTATCAATTGGTATAGATAATTGGTTGTTCCCATGTTAGGGGCATAGATATTTAAAATTGTTAGATCTTCTTGTTGGACAGACCTTTTCAGTATGATTATTGTCCTTCCTCATCTCTTATTATAGTCCTTGGCCTAAAATCTAATTTATCTGATAATAAGAATTGCCACCCCAGCTTTATTTTGATGTCTTTCAGCATGGTAAATTGTTTTCCACCCCTGCACTTTAAATCTGGAGGTGTCTTTGGGTCTTAAATGGGTTTCTTATAGACAGTATATCAATTTGTCTTTTTTTTTTTTTAACCCATTCTGATACTGTGTGTTTTTGATTGGTGCATTTAGCCTATTTACATTCAGGGTAACTATTGATATATATGAATTTAGTGCCATTGTATTGCCTGTACGGTGACTGTTACTGTCTATTGTCTCTGTTTTTTCTGGTATGTTACTTTTAGATTCTCTTTGCTTGGAGGACCCCTTTCAATATTTCCTGTAGGGCTGGTTTGGTGTTTGCAAATTCTTTTAATTTTTGTTTGTCGTGGAAGACTTTTATCTCTCCTTCTATTTTCAGTGACAGCCTAGCTGGATATAGTATTCTTGGCTGCATATTTTTCTCATTTATTGCTCTCAATATATTATGCCAGTTCTTTCTGGCCTGCCAGATCTCTGTGGATAAGTCTGCTGCCAATCTTATATTTCTACCATTGTATGTTTCAGACTTCTTGTCCCAAGCTCCTTTCAAGATTTTCTCTTTGTCCCTAAGACTTGTAAGTTTTACTATTAGATGATGGGGTGTGGATCTATTTTTATTGATTTTGATGGGGATTCTCTGTGCGTCCTGGATTTTGATGCTTGTTCCCTTCACCAAATTAGGGAAATTAGCTGCTATAATTCACTCCAATATACCTTCTGCCCCTCTCTGTCTTTCTTCTTCTTCTGGCATCCCAATTATTCTAATATTGTTTCATCTTATGGTATCCCTTATCTCTCGAATTCTCCCCTTGTGGTCCAGTAGTTGTTTGTCTCTCTTTTGCTCATCTTATTCTCCTTTGTATAGTCTTCTATATCACTAATTCTCTCTTCTGCCTCGTTTATCCTAGCAGTAAGAGACTCAATTTTTTAAAAAAAGATTTATTTATTTATTTGACAGACAGAGATCACAAGCAGGCAGAGAGAAGAAGGGAAGCAGGCTCCCCGCCGAGCAGAGAGCCCAATGCGGGGCTCGATCCCAGGACCCTGGGATCATGACCTGAGCTGAAGGAAGAGGTTTTAACTAACTGAGCCACCCAGGTGCCCCAAGAGACTCCATTTTTGATTGCACCTCACTAATAGCTTTTTTGATTTCTACTTGGTTAAATCTTAGTTCTTTTATTTCTCCAGAAAGTTATTTTATTTCTCCAGGAAGGGTTTCTCTAATATCTTCCATGCCTTTTTTGAGCCCAGCTAGCACCTTGAGAATAGTCATTCTGAACTCTAGTTCTGACATATTACCAATGTCCTTATTGATTAGGTCCTTAGCCATTGGTACTGCCTCTTGTTCTTTTTTTTTTTTTTTTTTTTTTTGTGGTGAGTTTTTCTATCTTGTCATTTTATCCAGATAAGAATATATGAATGAGAGAATAAAATACTAAAACGGTGCCAAAGATCCCAGAAAAATGTGCACTAACCAAATCAGAAGAGACTCAAAACTGGTGGGGGGGGGAGAAGAAAGGGATATATATGTAATATCCCTTTCTTAGATATTAGATATATCAGATCTAATATCTATCTATCTGTCTATCTATATATGTATATATTAGACTGGTGACTAGAACAGAGCCATCCACTTGATTTTGGGTGTATTTTGGTCTCTTAGAAGAAACTACCTCCTAAAACCTTAAAGAAAGAAAACTTATATATATACAAAAATAAGGGTAGGGGCGCCTGGATGGCTCAGTGGGTTAAAGCCCCTGCCTTCGGCTCAGGTTGTGATCCCAGGGTCCTGGGATTGATCCCTGCATTGGGCTCTCTGCTCAGCAGGGAGCCTGCTTCCTCCTCTCTCTGCCTGCTTCTCTGCCTACTTGTGATCTCTCTCTCTGTCAAATAAATAAAATCTTAAAAAAATAAGGGTAAACACAATGAAGGGATGGAATAAAGACGAAAATGAAAAAAAATTTTAGAAAAGGAATTGATAAGTTGGTTGGATAAAAAAGAATAGAGAAGAAAAAAGAGTAGACAATGTGCTCAGGCTGGAGACTAGAACAAAGCCATGTGCTAGATTTAGGGTATATTTTGAGCTATTAGAAGAAATTGTTTCCCAAATTTTAAAGAAAAGTAAAATCCTATAGGTATACAAAAATAAGGTTAAATACAATGAAGGGATAAAATATGACTATAACAATGAAGATTTAAAAAGATTTTTTTTTCAAGAAAGATATTGTTAAGATAAACTAGTTAAAAAACATTAAAAGAGGAAAGATGAAAAGTTAAAAAATAGAATTAAAAAATAAAATTAAAAAAAAATTAACTTTGTAAGACTAAAGGATCATGGGGAAAAGGCCATGAATTCTATGCATTGCTTTCCCCTATCTTTGGAGTTCTCCTGTTCTCCTTGACCGGTGAGCTTGGTCTTGGCAGGATGTTCTTGCTGATCTTCTGGGGGAGGAGCCTGTTACAGTGAGTATCAGATGTCTTTGCCTGAGGTAGAATTGCCCCACCCTTGCTAGGGGCCAGATACGTAATCTGCTCAGGTTTGCTTTCGGGAGCTTTTGTTCCCTGAATGCTTTCCGTAGACCTCTGGAGGACAGGAATGAAAATGGCAGCCTCCTAATCTCGGGCCCAGAGGAGCTGAGAGTTTGGGGCCCTGCTCCTCAGTGCACCCTCAGAGAAAAGCAGTCAATCACTCCTGTCTCCCTGGTCTCCATCTGTGCTCTGAGCTCACCCAGCCTGTGACTGAGCGTTTCTGTCTCTGGCACACAGCCCTGTTTGGAGTCTCTAAATCCAGGAGATTCCTGCTGCACATTGCTACGCAGCTCCTCCTAGAGGAGGAAGAAGGAGGTCTCTCTGGATCTGCCACTTGTGGGGCCCCTGCTCAGAGATCAGTGGTGTGACTGTGCCTTGGAACACTGTTTAATTTAACCCTGAACTGAGAGCCCACTCTTTGGCTGCATTTCTGTAGCTGGCTTCCCCAGTCTGACACCTGGGAGCTCCTCCACATTCAGACACCCTTGATATTTCTGTGACCCCGTGGGACCTGAGACCACACTTTCCCTGCAAAGCCTCTACCCCCCACTCAGCCTCTGGAGCGATGTCCCTCAGTGAAGCAGACTTCTCAAAGTTCTGATTTTGTCCTCTGTGGCTCCACTGCTTGCCAGGTCTGGCCTCTCCACACATGGTCTATCTTCCCATTGTTTCAGATTCACTTTGCACATCCTACCTTTCAGAAAGTGGTTGATTTTCTGTTCCTAGAATTGCTGTTTTTCTCCTCTTCTATCTCCTGTTGAGTTTGTAGGTATTCGGAATAGTTGGATAACTATCTAGCTGGACTCCTGCAACTTGATGTCGTCTCAGCCTGCTACTCCTCTGCCATCTTGCCTCTCACTCCTTCTAGAAATATGTATTTAAAAAAAAAAGATTTTCAGGTAATTCTGCTTGTTTTCTGGTTTGAGAACCACACAGAGATAGAATATATGTAATAATTAGTAAGAAGAGTTAGCTTGAAACAAGCCTGTATTAGTCGGGACTCTTGGTTATAAGCAAATGTCAGAAACCCAAGAAAGCTTGAGCTAAATGGGATTTGTTGGCTTATATAACTGGGAAGTTCAGGGTGGAACTGGCAGGGGTGCTCCATGATGCTCAGATGATGTCATTAGTTTTCTCACTCCTTTCTTCCTCTCTCAGTTCTACCAACAGGTCCTTTCATGGTGGGAAAGGTTGCTTCCAACAGCTGTAAACTCTCATTTTTATTGTTCATGATTTAAAAGGAAGATATTTTCTGTCTTCTCATATCAAATCACATGGATGGACTCTTGGTCTGCTTGGTGTAGGTAAGAGAGGGATGGTCATGTGATTAGCCAGAGGTCAGACAGGGCCCTGGAAATATGTTTCATTAGAACCTATGGGATGAAGAAGAGGCAGTTTTCCAGTGGAAAAAGGGGTATTGGGGAGATAAAAATACAAATCTCCTCTACTGAAGTCTACCTCTCTGAATATAATGTAAAGACCTCTGGTGGTACAGTGATTTACCATGGGGCCTTTTGTAGCATTAAGCATTTAATTAAATGATGCAAAGCTGTTGGGGTCACCAAATTTCAAACAGGGAAGCATCTATTTGGGTTATTGTATAAGGTAACTATAGGATGTACCTGTTATAATTTGAAAAATATATTTTCTCTTAACTCTGAATTTCATGGGCTTGACAGGACAGCCTTCTAAAATGGCTTCTAATGATTTCAACCCCTTGGTATTCACATCCTTGTGTAATCCCTTCCCCTTGTATGTGGGCTATATCTCGTGATTTGCTTCTAATGAATAGACTATGCAAAAGTGGTGGGATATCACTTCCAAGATTAGATCATGAAGGACTGTAAATTCCATCTCATGGGCATTTTCTTGCCTTTTCGATTTGCTTACTTTGATGAAGCAAGCTTCATATTGGGAAGGTTTAAGTGTCAAGGAGCTGAGGACAGGCTCTGGTCAATAGCCAATAAGGAAATGAAACTTGTCAATAACCACATGAGTGAGGTTGGAAGCACATTCTTCCACAGTGAAGCCTTGAGATGACTATGGCCCCAGTCAACACCTTAACTGCAGTCTGTGAGACTTTGGGCCTGCAGATCCAGCTAAGCTGTGCCCAGATTCCTGTCGCAATGAAACTGTGAGGTAATAAATGTTGTTCTAAGCCACTAAGTTTTGGATAAATTTTTTATGCATCAATACATAATAAATACAATGAGAGACTTTAGATAAAAATTTTAATATGCTGTAGCCATTATTCATGGATGTAGAGTACACTTACTCCTTAGACCTGGGTTCTGGTTACCCAGTGCTAGCTGCTGAGTTGTTGCATTTTTCCTTGATCTGCAGTTAGTTAGACTTGGAGTTCTGTGTTTTCTTAATATTTACTCCCTTCTGAATCATATCACTTCCCACCACACATACTGATTTAGTTCAAGGGTAAGACTAAAAGGAAATGACAGGCTTGGGCACAAAACTCAGGAGGCCCTAGGCATCACACTTGGCTCACCTTAGTCCCAGCCCTGATTGAGCCCATAGTGCTGGTTTTATGTCTTGGTTCCAACTCTTATGAAGTTATCTGTTTACCTGTGATGGTATTCTCATGCTTCCCTAGAAATTAGTCTTTGTTCAATACCCAAGTATAGGTATATACTCAGTGTATGTATGTTTTTGTGTGTGGCAGGTATATGCTCATGTTTGTGTAAATCTATTTTTCTACACTTTTCTGCCCTCTGTTGATCCCTTTCTGAGAGTCTCCTTCCCAAGGGAGGAAAAATTGATATTCTGGCTAGCTAGAGCCTACGATATTCATTGGAGTCTGCATTACTAGTAGGCAGTGTACTGTGCTTTAAATGTAAACACCTAAACTGGTATCCTGTTTTATTTTTCCTACCTTTGTGTGGTAAGCACCTGCAAGAGAAGGCCAGACAGTTTCTTCTTTTGCATCTTAAATTGTCTTGTTGAGCTGTCTAGACAAGATTGTCCATCTGTTGGTCTTTTCTTCCACCTTCCATGTCTGAAACAGGGTGGTTACATAATGGCAGATTCTGTTTTCCCTTAAGACCTTGCCAGTTTTTATTTCCAAGGGGAGGAGATGGGAAGCCATGTTTAGGCCTTCAGGGCTAAGCCATTTTTTTTTTTTTAAAGATTTTATTTATTTATTTGACAGAGATCACAAGTAGGCAGAGAGGCAGGCAGAGAGAGAGGAGGAAGCAGGCTCCCTGTGGAGCAGAGAGCCTGATGCGGGGCTTGATCCCAGGACCCTGGAATCATGACCTGAGCCGAAGGCAGAGGCTTAACCCTCTGAGCTACTCAGGTGCCCCTAAGCCATATTATTCAATCCAGCTTCTGTCATACCTCAGCTTTGGGAGTTATTGGGTGCTGGTTTGGAAGTTAATAAAGTGGTAAATTCCACATTGGTTAATGTTCTTAACTCTGGTTGTCTTGCTTGGAAAATATGCAGGCAAGAGAGGTGAGTGGTAGGGCAGAATCTGAGCTTACTAAAAGCCTAATATCCAAACTTCACCTTGCATTCCTAAAAATTGCTGTTCATTGTGAGGCTGAATGCGTATAAGCAGAGAGTCTGGAATTTAGAGTCAGTGTTGTGTGGAAGACTTTGCCTTTTGTGTGAAATGCCACAGCTGATTTAAATTGTGGCAGCCCAGCTGCAGGTGGTGTTACTGGCATGGGGCTGGATTTGGCGAGAAAAAGGATTCATTTTGTGGTCAGAACAGGTTAGAGTGAGATGGGAGCCTGAGCAAGCAGGGGTCTGGTCTTGCTAGGGGAGAGTATTTTCTCGGGGAGAGAAGAACTTCTGTAGGTACTTGTAGACCTGCAGAGATAGCTTCAAATGTTATGAACAGAGTACGTAGGAAAAGGGCAAACTCTTTCTGGGGCCAGAGAAAACTAAACTCAAAATGGTAGAGCTTTGGTGCTCTGGCTTTTTAGGATGGTATTTTGTGGTTAGACAGCACTCACATCATGTCTCTAGTCTTTCAACAAGGACAATTTTTGTTTTCCAGGGAAGATCAGGTTCTTTTGCAGTGGGAAACTAGATGACAGCAAAGGATTATTATTTATTTGGATTTTTATTTTTTGATGCTGCCTTTGGAGTAGTGAAGATTAACCAAGATCTCAGGAATTAAAAAATCTGAGGAAAACAGATTTTGATGAGAATCACTTGACAAAGATTATCTCACCTGCTTGGACCCTCTAAGAATCAAAGAAGACAGGAGCAACCTCACAGATTACCAGCACCTGGGGTTTCGGTAAGCCATGGATTTTACTGACTTCAGTTATATTTCATTTCAAAACTGTAGTCTCCAATGTTTGGCAAGAACTGACCAGCATCCTTGTAAGACAGAAACCATGGAGAATATGCCTCTCCCCCGCCCCCTTGCTTTTTCTGTCTATCCTTCTCCTCTCAGATAACACTCAATCTCTGTTATGATTCATGGCAGGTGACAGCAATGTGGGAAAATTTGCTTGTCTGGGAAATGCCACTGGAGCAGTTACCACATTTGGGTGTAAATTTTCAAGTGAGTGGGAGAGTAATATTGATATTCATGTGTTTTATTGACAACGCTGAAGTTGAGGAATAAGACACCTAAATGTTGAGTTAGGATTAATTTAACTTCAGTGGTGCCAAGGAGCAACTCTCATTCTTGGTAAAAACCACTAGGCTGTAGCTGAAGAAGGCAGCTAGGCCTCTGAGGTTGCTCTCTGGTTGGTACTGAGCAGAATAAGAGATTGAGGGGAAGAAATAGGAGCTCTGATTTCCTTGGGACTTTAATTTCTTTGTATTTGCACTTTAATTTCTCCATGGGAATTTAATGAGGGATGCGAATTGGAGGGGGACAATTAAATGTGGGCTAATTTGCAAATAATAGTATAAATGACCTTAAGTAAAATGTGTAAATGAGGAATATGTTGTCTTCAGAACCCAAAAAGAATTAAAAGATATTGTGGGTGCTGAGGTTCTTGACCTTGTCAGGAATGTAGCAGTCCTTGTTTTACTGAGTACTTACTAGACATTTAAATGAAACAATGGGACTTTGCAATATGTGTGCGGCAATGGCTCAGTCAGTCCCCTTTTTCTTTTCTTTCTTTCTTTTCTTTTTTTTTAGTGTGTGTGTGTGTTTTAATTTATTTGAGAGAGAGGAAGATACAGAGACAGAGCATGAGCAGGGAGAGGAGGCAGAGGGAGAAGCAGACTCCCCGTTAAGCAGGGAGGCCTATTAGTCCCCTTTTCTGAATTCTTTTGTGAGTAATTGTCCCAAATGAGTGCTTCCAACAAATCTCCCCAGAGCAGATCAGTGTAATCAATATAATGTTAATACTTGTGAATCAATGTAATGTCATACCTGTGACCCTGGAGAAAATTGGATGTTAAGATCTTGCTTGCAAAGATTATGTGTGGTTTTAGGACTGTTGAGGTATCCTATGGACAGCTAAGTAAACAAGCACCTAATTTTGATAGAGGTATCCTATGGACAGCTAAGTAAACAAGCACCTAATTTTGATAGTAAAGGCAAACTGCAGTTGAAAGGCTGTTGCAATAGTCACTAAATAGAACATTTAATCAAATCTACAATACCAAAATATTTATTAGTTAGTGATTAGAAAGTCAATAATTTCAATAATATTGGAACTAGGAGCCTTGATGGGTAGGATCAAGGCATTTAAGGTTGTATAATCCACTATGAGGCACCATTCATTATTTCTAAGCTCAAGTACAGGCAAAATTAGATTATTAAATGAAAAAGCAGTGAGGATAATCACCGCTTCCCTAAATGAGTTGTCTTGTATAAAGGATTTCAATCACTAAATATTCTTTTTTAAACTTTTTAAAAAAAATTTATTTGACAGACAGAGATTACAAGTAGGCAGAGAGGCAGGCAGAGAGAGGGGAAGGGAAGCAGGCTCCCTGCCGATGCGGGGCCCGATCCCAGGACCCTGGAATCATGACCTGAGCCGAAGGCAGAGGCCCTAACCCACTGAGCCACCCAGGCGCCCATCAATCACTGAATATTCTAATTTACATCAGTCCATATTAACTTTTTTAATGATGGGAGGGGAAGGTTCATGGTATCCCATTTGTCAAGTGCAGACAACTTAATTTTAATTTGTTACTCATTGGGTCAGAGATCCATACCCACTGTGGTATATTTTAGGGCAATGCCTTGGCTATGGGGAATTTAGGCAGTTAGTTCCAATGGTTAAGATGAGGCATACCCATTTGTCCCCTATTTTATATTAACTCCCTAGGAGTATATGGTATACCATGTTAAATGTAGTGGAATCCCTAATATTGGATTTGTGAAAGTTTGTCAATTGGTGCATGTTATTAGATATTAAAGTTATTTCAGAATCTATGTTATATAAGTCCAAAAGACAATCAGTGCCCTTTTATCTTTCACTGTATAAATTCTTTTAGTAAATTTTGGATTCCATTTGGATCAAATTGTGGCTCTTTTTCAGTTTTTTGTTTGTTTCTTCCCCCTGTATTCAGGCCCCCCCACCCCCATGTTGTGTGGGTGCAGAGGGGTGGGAAAGGAGAGGGGGAGAGATAGATATTTCTGGGCATATTTCAAGGATACAAAATGTCCTCTATCTTCCTCTTATTTATAAATTTAATTTTCCAAGAGAGCCTCAGATCAGTATCTAAAAGGCTAGGGGATTCCCTTGTGGCAATAATTATTTTATAGGGCTTAAGGGCCCCAGGCTTAAATCAAGTTTAAATTAGCCCCTTTGCTGTGCCACGAGGGTGCCATGGGTGTTTTTCCTATAACCCTGAGGATTCAGATCTTAGTTATGAGAGAGGCATATGCAGCATAGTGACAGAAGTATTTAGAGATCTTAGTAAGCTGTTTGCTCTTAGGACTGAGGGCATCAGCACACTACATAATGGCTGCTTTTTCTTTTCTTTTCTTTTTTTTTTTTAAGATTTTATTTATTTATTTGACAGACAGAGATCACAAGTAGGCAGAGAGGCAGGCAGAGAGAGAGGGGGAAGCAGGCTCCCCGCTGAGCAAAGAGCCCAATGTGGGGCTTGATCCCAGGACCCTGGAATCATGACCTGAGCCGAAGGCAGAGGCCTTAACCCACTGAGCCACCCAGGCGCCCCTGCTTTTTCTTTTTTTCTCTCTCTTTCCCTCCACCCCTTTCTTACTACCTAATGACTATTCTTTCATGATTGACCACTGATGGACTTGTATCTTGCACAGTCTTTCCTTTGAATACTTTATATATCTGAGACTATGGCTGGTAAGACACAATCGACTGGTTATGGAGTATGAGTCTTTACCTGGAGCCTAGCATCAGTCACAGTTCCTTTCTAAGATAATAGATAGGTCTGTGTTGAGACACAGTATTTGAATCAATATTTGATATTTGGCATTTAGGAAAAGTAGTATGGTATGTTTTTCCTTTTTTTCTCCACCTTTACCCTTAGAATGGACAGAATCACCCAGCAGCAGAGTATGGAGATGAAAAGGGAAATACTGGGACTATCAACTCCTTTTGTTCACTGTTGACAGGAGAACCCTTAGCCCAGCAAGCTACGTTTTTGTTTTGTTTTCCATTAAAAAAAAAAAATTACTTTTTTATTAACTTATAATGTATTATTAGCCCCAGGGGAACGGGTCTGTGAGTTGCCAATTTTTACACACTTCATAGCACTCACCATAACACATATCCTCCCCAATTGTCCATAACTCCACCACCCTCTCCCTCCCCCCTCCCCCCAGCCACCCTCAGTTTGTTGTGTGAGATTAAGAGTCTCTTATGATTTGCCTCCCTCATGATCCCATCTTGTTTCATTTATTCTTTTCCTACCCCTAAACCCCCCATGTTGCATCTCCACTTCCTCATATCAGGGAGATCATATGATAGTTGTCTTTCTCTGATTGACTTATTTCGCTAAGCATAATACCCTCTAGTTCTATCCATGTCATCGCAAATGGCAAGATTTCATTTCTTTTGATGGCTGCATGGTATTCCATTTTATATATATGCCACCTCTTCTTTATCCATTCATCTGTTGATGGACATCTAGGTTCTTTCCATAACTTGGCTATTGTGGACATTGCTGTTATAAACATTCAGGTGCATGTGCCACTTTGGATCACTATGTTTCTATCTTTAGGGTAAATACCAAGTAGTGCAATTGCTGAGTCATAAGGTAGCTCTATTTTCAACTTTTTGAGGAACCTCCATGCTGTCCAGAGTGGTTGTACCAGCTTGCATTCCCACCAAAAGTGTAGGAGGGTTCCCCTTTCTCTGTATCCTCGCCAGCATCTGTCATTTCCTGACTTGTTAATTTTAGCCATTCTGACTGGTGTGAGGTGGTGGTATTTCATTGTGGTTTTGATTTTTATTTCCCTGATGCCAAGTGATGTGGAGCACTTTTTCATGTGTCTGTTGGCCATCTGGATGTCTTCTTTGCAGAAATGTCTGTTCAGGGCACCTGGGTGGCTCAGTGGATTAAGCCTCTGCCTTCAGCTCAGTTCATGATCCCAGGGTCCTGGGATCTAGTCCTGCATCAGGCTCTCTTCTTAGCAGGGAGTCTGCTCTGCCCTGCCCCGCCCTCGCCGTCTGTCTCTCTGCCTACTTGTGATCTCTCTCTATGTCAAATAAATAAATAAAATCTTTAAGAAAAAAAAAAAAAGCTGACATACCATTAAAAAAAAAAAAAGAAAGAAATGTCTGTTCATGTCCTCTGCCCATTTCTTGATTGCATTATTTGTTCTTTGGCTGTTGAGTTTGACAAGCTCTTTATAGATTTTGGATACTAGCCCTTTATCTGATATGTTGTTTGCAAATATCTTCTCCCATTCTGGCAGTTGTCTTTTGGTTTTGTTAACTGTTTCCTTTGCTGTGCAAAAGCTTTTGATATTGATGAAGTTCCAGTAGTTCATTTTTGCCCTTGCTTCCCTTGCCTTTGGTGATGTTCCTAGGAAGAAGTTGCTGTGGCTGAGGTCAAAGAAGTTGCTGCCTGTGTTCTCCTCAAGGATTTCGATGGATTCCTTTCTCACATTGAGGTCCTTCATCTATTTTGAGTCTATTATCATGTGTGGTATAAGGAAATGGTCCAGTTTCATTTTTCTGCATGTGGCTGTCCAATTTTCCCAACACCATTTGTTGAAGAGGCTGTCTTTTTTCCATTGGATATTCTTTCCTGCTTTTCGAAGATTAGTTGACCATAGAGTTGAGGGTCTATTTCTGGGCTCTCTATTCTGTTCCATTGATCTATATGTCTGTTTTTGTGAAAGTATCATACTGTCTTGATGATGACAGCTTTGTAATAGAGCTTGAATTCTGGAATTGTGATGCCACCGACATTGGCCTTCTTTTTCAATATTCCTTTGGCTATTCTTGGGAAGCCGCGTAGTGTGTGGAGGTATGGACCAAACCAAGCCCTGCCTTGCGTCTCCTTGACATCCAAAGGTTAAATGCCTCAGGATGGAAAAGTTTAGTAGCGCTGAGAAAGGGTTTGAGCTGTGTTCCACACCCGCCTATGTGACTCCTGCTCTAGCATATCAGGATCAGAATTTTATAAACCCTGATCGTCAATCTATGACAGGACCTTGTTGCTCCTACACGGGCCATAATCTGGTACTGTCTTCTATCTCTTAGCAATAGTAACCTGCCTTTAAGCAGCTGCCATATGGCATCAGGATGTCTGCACGTAATCCTCTGGTATGTAGCAATGGGAACACTTGAAACTGTTTTACTACCGATACAGGTGGTCACTTTCTTTGTTCTGTTTGCTATATATAGTGGTGCATGGTTTTGAATAAAGTTGACACTGCCTGGACATCATCCTCTGTGTCCCTCCTGTCCTCATCTCTTTGTGTCTTATCGTCGTTTCACCATCCTCTTACCCTCTCGACCCTGATCGTGTTGTCGTGCTGGCAGCGACACTATTCGAGGTCTTTCTGGTTCCATATAATTTTAGGATTATTTGTTCCATTTCTTTGAAAAAAATGGATGGGATTTTGATAGGGATTGCATTAAATGTGTAGATTGCTTAGGTAGCATAGACATTTTCACAATATTTGTTCTTCCAACCCATGAGCATGGAACATTTTTCCATTTCTTTGTGTCTTCTTCAATTTCTTTCAAGAGTACTTTATAGTTTTCTGAGTATAGATTCTTTGCCTCTTTGGTTAGGTTTATTCCTAGGTATCTTATGGTTTTGGGTGTAATCGTAAATGGGATTGACTCCTTAATTTCTCTTTATGTCTTGTTGGTGTATAGAAATGCAACTGATTTCTGTGCATTGATTTTATATCCTGACACTTTACTGAATTCCTGTACAAGTTCTAGCAGATTTGGAGTGGATTCTTTTGGGTTTTCCACATATAGTATCATATCATCTGCAAAGAGTGATAGTTTGACTTCTTCTTTGCCAATTAGGATGCCTTTTATTTCTTTTCGTTGTCTGATTGCTGAGGCTGGGACTTCTAGTACTATGTTGAATAGCAATGGTGAAAGTGGACATTCCTGCCGTGTTCCTGACCTTAGCGGAAAAGCTCAGTTTTTCCCCATTGAGAATGGTATTTGCTGTGGGTTTTTCATGGATGGCTTTGATGATATTGAGGTATGTGCCCTTTATCCCTACACTTTGAAGAGTTTTGATCAAGAACGGATGCTGTACTTTGTGAAATGCTTTTCAGCATCTATTGAGAGGATCATATGGTGCTTGTTCTTTCTTTTATTAATGTATCACATTGATTGATTTGCGGATGTTAAACCAACCTTGCAGCCCAGGAATAAATTCCATTTGGTTGTGGTGAATAATGCTTGTAATGTACTGTTGGACCAGCAGTCTGTGTTTAATAGCAATACTCTGTATATCATGATTATTCCTTGGTTAATGAATTTATAAGATTGAAGGGAAAAAGAACTAACAGTTTTTGAGATCCTGGCAGTCCCTGTGTGAAATGTTCTGTACTTGGAAAATGTAAGCAGACTGGATATCCTTTGTTTAAGGTCTCTACTTAAAAAAGAACCTCAAATAAGTGATTCATTTGGAGAGATCTGGTGGCCTGAACACAGGCCTTGAAGAATGGAAGAAATGCTGACCTTATGAGGTTTGCTTTTAGGGCAGGAGTGATGGGGAGCTGAAGTGGTGGAGGAAACTGATGGCAGCAGGATCAGGGTGGGGGCCATGATTGGAGTGGTGAGGGTGGTACAGAGGCAATGAAGATAGAAGAGAAATGCTTTTTACAATTTGCTTTCCCCAGAAACTAGAGCCAGAGGCTAGGATTTGGATGCTGGGAGTTTAAATGGGAGGTGACTCTTGAAGCAGGGGAAAGAAGTGCGGAGTTTGCTTGACATGGCAAACAGCAGGCATGGAGGAATCTGAGGTACACTGTGCTGTCTGTCATGGTTGTGGCTGAAATCAGAAGTGGACCTTGGGGATAAGATGTGGACACCAGAGGCATTTGCTCTTGTACACCCCTGTAACATAGCTCATATTCACATGTATCCTACATTAAGTCCATTTTTTCACTGAGTCTTTAAGGAGGTGGCTGCTCTTAATATCTATATGACTCAATCTTGTGGGTTAGAAGAATAAGCTTTAGTTCTTGCTGTGCACGGTCATAGGCCATGACTGATATTTTCTCCCTCCTCTACATTTTAGAGTTCTCTTAGTGTTTGTGTGGGTGTAGTAGGCCTGCTTGGCTTGGTGATACAAACAGAACTTCATCCCTGAGGGGTCTGAACCTGTGGTTGTCTTTTGCTTTTATTAGGTATTGCTTGCTTCAGTTGCCCATCTGCTGTTACACCTCAATAGGAAAACACCAGAAAATGGCAGCAAGTGGATGTTCTAGGTACCAGTGTGCCTTTCCATGCTCTTATTATGAAACAGAAATCTTGGTTCTTTATGACAATCAGAGTTTAGTATCTACAACATCATACATTTTTGCTACCTGCTGGGCAACTGGCATAAGGATCCCCAAGTGATCAGGTTGCTAATTATAGTTTCAGGTTCAGGGCAGTCCTTGCCGTACTGTCTGGTGGGTGTACCCCCTGGCCCCACTCTACCAACCTGAGAACCAGGACCTCAGATCAGAGAGCCCAAGATGATGGAAGTGAAGCACATATTCTGCGCATGGAGTCACTGGGAGTGACAGAGAGTGGCCCAATACCACATCCATTCCCTGGTTCTCTATCCATATTCAGCTATTGGGTCACAAATCTCTATATCGGTCATTGGTTGAACTGCACATACTGCATCCTGGAGGACAGTACCCCTATCTTGCAGAGTATTATCCCTGAATTAGTGCCCTAGCTAAGGTTCTAGTATTCTAGTATACTAGTAATACTAGTATATAGTAATATATATAGCAATATATAGTAATACTAGTATATAGTAATATTAGTACATTAATATTCTACTAAGGGTGTTCTAGGATTCCCATTAGTCCTTACTTCAGGGGGAGTTTAAGCTCATACAGAACACTCCCCCAAGATGCTGCTGAAATCAGGCATTAGGCTGAGAGAATGTGACTCAGGCTTCAGAGTCATCTGCTATAGGAGAGAAATGTTGGTATTATTTAAAATGACCATGAAAGTTATGAAAGCTGCTTTAATTTTTGCCTAGGAAAGGGAATTGATCTAACCTCACAGATAATTTTTTTTCTGGCTTTATTGAGGTATGATTGACAAATATTGTATATATTTAAGGAATACAATGTGATGTTTTGATATGTGTATACCATGTGAAATGATTACTACAATCAACCTAATTTATCTATCACCTCACATATTTATCTTGTGTGTGTGTATAAGAATACTTAAGAGTCACTCTTGGCAAATTTCAAGTGTACAGTACATTATTAACTGTAGTCACCATGCTGTACGTTAGGTCTCAGAACTTATTCATCTTATAATTGAAAGTTTGTAACCTTTGACTAACACCTTCCTTTTCCCCCAGTTGCTGGTAAGCACCATTCTACTCTCTGTTTCTGTGTGGTTGACTTTTTTGGATTCTAGTATAAGTGAGATCATGCAGTATTTGTCTTTCTGTGCCTTGCTTATTTACGTAGTATAATGTCCTCCAGATTCATCCATGTTGTCCAGGATTTCCTTCTTTTTTAGGGCACAGTGATATTCTATTATTTGTGCATATAATGAATGGATAAAGAAAATATATATACCTATCGCATTCAATACCACACTTTCTTTATTTGTTATTCTGTTGACAGACATTTAGGTTGTTTAGGTTGTTTCCATTTCTTGCTGATTGTGAATAATGCTGCAATGAACATGGGGGTGCAATATCTCTTTAAGATACTGAATTCATTTCCTTTGGCTATATGCCCAGAAATAAGATTGCTGGATTCCACAGAAGTTCTATTTTTATTTTTTTGAGGAATCTCCGCACTATTTTCCAGAATAGCTGTACCAATTTACATTCACACCAACAGTTTTTAAGGAGTCCCTCTTTACATCCTTGCCAACACTTGTTGTTTTTTGACTTTTGGTAATAGCCATTCTAACAGGTATGAAGTGATATCTTGCTGTGGTTTTGATTTGCATTTACCTAATAATTAGTGATGCTGAGTAACTTTTCATATGCTTGTTGGAACTTCGTAGATCTTTTTTGAAAAATGTCTATTCATGTCCTTTGCCCATTTTAAAATCAGATTTTTTTCTTTTGCTGTTGAATTGTATGAATTCCGTAAATGATTTGGCTATTAATTCCTTATTGGATATATGGTTAGCAAATATTTTCTCTCATTCCAGACTTTGCATTTTCATTTTATTGACATATGGAAGGGGCATGAGAGCTTTCTGGGTTTTCCTTTAAAAGGGCACTAATCCCATTCATGAAGATTCCACCCTCATGACCTAATAACCTCCCAAAAGTACCACTACCTAATATAATCAAATTGGTGGTTGGGATTTCAACACATGAATCTTGGAGGGAGGACAAAAACAGTCCATTGCAAAATCTTAAGTCCATTGCAAAATGCTAGGTAATATAAATGCCAGGTACATTGTATTTACCCCCAAAAAATGGAGGAGGAAAAGTAGGAAGAAAAAGAAGAGAATGACTCATTTTGAAGTTGAAACTGAAAGAAACAGAAATTTTCAACCTCTTTCCCCTGCCCCACCTTTTGAATAAACTGTTCATGCTTGGGATTTATCACAGATACACAGGCCCTGAATGGAAAATCTGAACATATGTATAATATCTGGAGGAGCTTACAGAATTTTTAATTATTCACTATATATCAGTTACATTAAAAAATGTCTACTTTCTTAATCTTAGAATAACTAATTCATGCTTAATCTGGTATTCATTACTGTGGGAAATTTTTTTCTTATTTTCTTTATACTTCCTGTTTAGCAGCATGGCATTGGCTGAGAGGTTAAATAAGAAGAAAGACAGCAACATCAAGGTAGATAGAGTAGAGTGTATGAGGACATAAAATGCCCAGGAGAAACGGAATCCATGATACATTTGATGTCACATGACCAGCAACCACTCCACCTTCCCATGCCTCTTAACAGTTTGTTTCTGATTGACTATTTTTTGATACTTTGTTGGGTAACAATAGTATTTAAAAATATGACATATGCAAGCGTAAGATAATATTTTCCCAATGCACTATGTGAAAGAATTGGAAGACAAGGGAGAAGGTGGTTGTTAATACACTCTTGGGCCAAGAAGGAAGTTGAATTGACTTATTAATCAGAAAAAATAATGTTCTTTAAATGTTATTTAAAACTACAACTGCCTGCTTCTGATACCTGCTTCTGTCCCAAGGGAGTGGCATAGTTTTCATATTAGATTTTTTTTTTAAGATTTTATTTATTTATTTGACAGAGAGAGATCGCAAGTAGGCAGAGAGGCAGGCAGAGAGAGAGAGAGGAGGAAGCAGGCTTCCCGCCGAGCAGAGAGCCCAATGTGGGGCTCCATCCCAGGACCCTGGGATCGTGACCTGAGCCGAAGGCAGAGGCTTTAACCCACTGAACCACCCAGGCGCCCCTCATATTAGACTTTTAAAGAACAGTATTGTCTACCATCAATGTTAGTTTTCTAGCTCTTTTTTTTTTTTAAGATTTTATGTATTTATTTGATAGAGATCACAAGCAGGCAGAGAGAGAGGAGGAAGCAGGCTCCCCTCTGAGCAGAGAGCCCGATGTGGGCCTTGATTCCAAGACCCTGAGATCATGACCCAAGCCGAAGGCATAGGCTTTAACCCACTGAGCCACCCAGGTGCCCCGGTTTATTAGCTCTTGAGGTCATTTGTCCTCCAAACCTTCAGTTAAGGATGACTCTTCTTGGTGGTAAGGGTGTTTTGAAGAAATTAAGGGAAGGACTGGTTCCAAATCCAGGAGTGATCAGGGAGTTGAAAATGGAGTGAGATAGTTCAGGAAATTGACTGCAAAGCAGTTGTGAGATTATGAATCCCCAGGAATCCTGGGAGGCAATAGTCTTCCCTTTAGACATGGGCTAAGAGTTTGAAACCATTCTTATACATTTCAGAGATCAGAGTAACCTCAGATGACATCCAGTGACTCTTTTCTGTGTTCCTAAACCTCCTTTCAGTTCTGATACAGGAGCTATTTCAGTTGAGTGGAGCATAAAATGCAGAATTCTGGCCAGAAGGAAGGTCAGGAGCTTTCAAATTCTGGCAATGAATACAAGTTTTTAAATACATTATTTGGGCTAATCAGAAGTCCTGGTTATAGCTTATAACATTATGTTAAATGAAATGACACTAAATATCATTTTTTAGAAGATTTATTTATTTTAGAGAGAGTACATGCATGGGGGAGGAGCAGAGGGAGAGGATCCTCAAACAGACTCCCACTGAAGGTGGAGCCTGAGGCCATCCACTGATCTCATGACCCATTAGTTCCTTTTTTTTTTTTTTAAGATTTTATCTATTTTTGCACACATATGAGAGAGAGAGAGAGGGAGCACAAGAATGAACATGAACAGGGGGAGGGGCAGAGGGAGAGGGTCGAGGGAGAAGCAGACTCCCTACCGAGCAGGGAGCCCAGTGCAGGACTTGATCCCAGGACCCTGGGATTGTGACATGAGCTGAAGGCAGATGCTTAACCATCTGAGCCATCCAGGTGCCTCTCAAGACTCATGCGTTCTTAACCTGAGCTGAAACCAAAGCCAGAGGCTCAACCCACTGAGCCACTCAGGTGCCCCTAAATATGATTTTTATTAATAGTTTAAAAAATGCAAGTGATTCATAATTTTTGACTGATCTAGCTACTTGTTATTGAAAATTGAGTAAACTTCATTGTCTCTGCAAAATTCTGGATCATTGGGACGCCTGGGTGGCTCAGTGGGTTAAGCCGCTGCCTTCAGCTCAGGTCATGATCCCAGCGTCCTGGGATCGAGTCCCACATCGGGCTCTCTGCTCGGCAGGGAGCCTGCTCCTCCCCTCTCCTCTCTGCCTACTTGTGTGATTTCTGTCTATCAAATAAATAAATAAAATACTAAAAAAAAATTCTGGATCATCTTTTTTATTCAACTCATTAATAGCGCTTGCCTTTGCAGCAAACTTTTCCTTTTATTGTCCCCTTCCCCTGT
>RCUC01124941.1:0-19761 GCA_003697995.1 Taxidea taxus jeffersonii | reverse complement strand
TGACATGGTCACCCTCACTTCAGTGAGGATGATGAGATCCTGGAGTCACAGGCCAAGTAGAAGCACTTAACCTCCTGGGTCAAGGTGCACACTGATTTGACACACATGGTTGGTTCGACCTACAGCAACTTTGAAGGTGGCTAATTGATCAACAGATCCTTTGGACGTTGAAATAGCTGAGCATCCTCTAAAGTTGCATTTGATCATTATAAAAATAAATGAAATATAAATAAATAAATATTCATTTATAATAACAATGTAAGAACATAAAATATAAGTAAAACTCTAGATCTGGTGACTTGAGCCATCTTCATGGCAAACGATGGTCCCTTTACCAATTCCCACACCTGAGCCAGAACACCACGAGCAAACAGACTACTGAGGAAAGACCCTACAATGAAGTCACAAGTAGCTACAGTAAATCTTCTTCCTGGGCTTAGGCAAAGGGACCTCCAGCCATTTACCAGTGTTACTGCGCACTTGCTTTAAAGACACTTGCTCTAAGCCAGAGCTCAACAGTCTTTTCCTGAAAATATTTTTCCTAAATATTTGAGGCTTTACAGGCCTTTCAAGTCTGTGATGGAGCTATTCACCAAATCTGCCATTGTTGACCGAAAGCTGCCATAGACACGGCATGGCTCTGTTCCAGTAAAACTTTACCTGTGGACACGGACATGTTAAATTCAAATATTTTTCATGTCTCAGGAAACATTATTTTTCTTTTGATTTTAGTTGAAAACCATTCAAATACTTAAATGCCACTCTTAGCTTGCAGGCCATAGGAAAACAGGCTGTTTGCCAATCCCTGCCCTGAGCTAATGGAATCACTAGTTTCCCAAAATAGCACTGAGAAGAAAGTCAGCAGAACGAGGTGGCAGCCATCCCTATGGCTTCCGACAGGCCTAAAAGCTGATGCTTTTTAACATAGTGTTTTTCAACCTTGGTTGCATACTGCAGTCACATGAAGAGTTTAAAAACTGTGGTTACTTACTTCTGACCCCAAATTCTGCTTTAATTATTGTGGGTATAGCCTGGTGTTAGTGTTTTTTCAGTCTCCTTAAGTTGCTGTAGTGTGTAAACAAGGTTGAGAACTACTTGAACAATTTAAGCGATGAGAGTGCAAGTATTTTACAATATTTCATTTTAAAATGTTATAATTGTGATTTTGGGATAATATTCCAATAACAAACACATACAGTAATCTAAGAACAATAAATATATAGCTACGTTAGAAAGTATGAAATAAGGATTCCCATGTGAGAAAAGGAGAATTTCTCCTTTTAAAGAAAGAAGGGAAGTTAACAAGACAGCAAACAACAAGTGTTGGAGAGGATGTGGAGAAAGGGGAACCCTCTTACACTGTTGGTGGGAATGCAAGATACAGATGTAGTGAAAAGAAGGGCCATCTGTGCCCCAGTGTTCACAGCAGCAATGGCCACAGTGTCCAAACTGTGGAAAGAGCCAAGGGGCCCTTCAACAGACGAATGGATAAAGAAGACATGGTCCATATACACAATGGAATATTATGCCTCCATCAGAAAGGATGAATGCCCAACTTTTGTGTCAACATGGATGGGACTGGAGGAGATTATGCGGAGTGAAATAAGTCAAGCGGAGAGAGTCAATTATCATATGGTTTCACTTACTTGTGGAGCATAAGGAATAACACGGAGGACATGGGGAGATGGAGAGGAGAAGTGGATTGGGTGAAATCGGAGGGGGAGATGAACCATGAGAGACTGTGAACTCTGAGAAACAAACTGAGGGTTTTGGAGGGGAGTGGGATGGGGGCTTGGGTGAGCCTGGTGGTGGGTAATAAGGAGGGCACGTACTGCATGGAGCACTGGGTGTGCTGGGTGCATAAACAATGAATCTTGAAACACCAAAAACACAAAATAAAAATTAAAAAGGAAAGAAAGAAATAAGGGAAAGGAAATGGGAAAACACAGTGGTAAAGCAGGGGCCACCAGTGGTAGGATCAAAGAGGAAGCAAAACTGCTGGCAAGGCCAGAGTAAAGTATAGATTAAAGCCAACCACCTTTGAGCCCAGGGCTGACTCAGCAGGGAAGCCTCCTCTGCACGGGATAGTCCTAACTCAGGGTAAGCATGGAAGGGAGAGCACAAACAAAAAATCAAATGATTTGCACTGAGGGAATACAACAAAATAGAAAAGGGTGAAAAAGACTGTAAGATAATATTTCCTCAGAGAGATAAAAGAGTGACAAAGGATGAAATTATATCATTATATAAGAACAGAAGACTGACCAAGAAGATGGTGATTGAACACAAGGAACTGCTTTCACTTCCTCCTGTAACTTTCTTAAAACAACCTTAAAGGTTAACAAATCGATCAATGGGATACTGCTTAGCAATGAAAAGTCAAGGGCATGGATGGATTTTTAAAAAATGCTGAGTTTAAAAAGCCAGGCACAGAGGAGTACAGGATGTGTGACTCCATTTGTATGAAATTCTAGGACAGGAAAAACTAATATAGAGAGACTGAGAGCAGATCAAGGTTTGCATGCAGCTGGAGGATGAAGAGGAGATTAACTGGGAACCTTTTGGGGTGTGGTATATGTTCCATATCTTGATAAGGTGGCGGTTAGACCTAATCTCCAATTGTTACGTATAAGGAGCTAGGATCAGGAGAAGCTGGGGGAATTGTTTAAGGTGATACAGCTTATTAGTCAGTGAGAAGATACATCTGCTTATAAACAATCGATTACTCCTATTGTGTTGCATAATGGGTCAGTAAGAATAGTGCTTCCCACCGCTCCCCCACCCCCAGCACCTGAAAACACCGTGACCCAGGCACAAACATCCTTATATGCACATAAAACATCAATATGAAAGCATAACTACTGGGCGTTCCAACCACCCATTTATAAATACGGTTGACATTCTCACGTTCTTTTACCCTGACTTCTTTATGTTTACATTTGCACACAAAAAACCCCATAAACATTTGTTAATATCTTCTTCTGAGGAACCATACAGTTTTATATCCTGACTTTTCCTCTTTTCAGATTGTATCATGTGCTGCGAGGAATATTCTACTTTGCTTTTTGTAACCTACCACTCAAGCCTGAACTGTTTTTTGAACAATAATGGTTCTCTTGCCCAAATTGTGGAAATGGGAACATAAGCCCCCTACCTAGTCCTTCCATATGCCTGTTTCAGTCTGTGATCTTTTAATTTTGGTTCCCTGAAACAGTATATCAGGTTATTTCCCACCAGGGCTACCCTGTTTAACCATTGCCACTTTATAAAATATGTGAATATGTGAATGCTGACACTGCAACCTACCTCCATTCACCCATCTGTTTTCCTTCATGTAACAACAAATGCAGTTAACACACATTCATCTCTTACTAAGCCCCAGCCATTGTACCAAGTTCCGGACCTAGTAATGACTAACTTATTTGTGGTGCTTGTTGGGTCACAGGCATTTCTCCAGGAGCTCTACCTGTATTGCCAGATGTTAGCTCAGTTCTCACAGTTTTCTCATGAGGTCGAAACAGTCACTACCCTCAATTTAAGGGAAAAAATAAGGTGAGTCACCTGAGAAACAAACTGAGGGTTTTGGAGGGGAGGGGAGTGGGAGGTGAAATGGGAGTGGGAGTGGGTGAGCCTGGTGGTGGGTATTATGGAGGGCACGTATTGCATGGAGCACTGGGTGTGGTGCATAAACAATGAATTCTGTTACACTGAAAAGAAATTTTTAAAAAAAGAAAGAAAAATTTAAAAAAAAAAAAAGTGAGTCACCATGAAGTCAAAGTTACTTGCCCTGGACCACAGACATTAGCCCCAGGATTCAAAACCTGGTTGATCTGACCACAAATCCGATGCCCGTAACAAATAACGGGTGACTTCGTGTTAGGGCTGAAATGAGTACTGGTACTCAAAGTCCAGTGGCCAATAATGGATGTGGTATCTGGGACCAGCATGACCTGAACTCCAGCCCTCTGTCCAAGAGACCCATTGTTGCACACTGTTCCCCTGTACCATCTCTCCTTTCTCAGACGGTGTGGGAACTGTTCCCCTGGCGTTCAACGTGAAGACGAAGTAACAGAGAGAGACAAGATATGTGTGGAAAGAAAGGAGGGTTTCCAGTGGGGCGTGTGTCACCAGGATGCATCCAGTTCCTCAGAGGCTTTTTCCACTTGTGTTTCATTCTCTTCCCAATGATCACCTTCACCTTTCTGGCCCGGACGTCCATCCCTTGGCCTTTTTACTCTGTATGTCATGTACTTATGCCCCCTTCTTTCCCATCCTTGATTTGAGGGACAACCATCTACCCCTCTTCTGTCAATATCAGCCACTCCCAGATCCCATTGTCTTTCTGTGTCAAAGAGCCTGTAAAGAAGAATGAAATCACGCCATTTGCAACGACATGGATGGAGCTAGAGAGTATAATGCTAAGCAAAGTAAGTCAATCAGAGAAGACTAATACCATATGATTTCACTTATCCGTGGAATTTAGGAAACAAAAGAAATAAGGGAGATAAAAAGAATGAGAGGGAGAGACACAGAGAGAGTGAAACGAGAGAGAGGAGAGAGAGAGAAACAGACCCTTACTTATAGAGAAAAACCTGATGGTTACCAGAGGGGAGGTGGGTAGGTGGGGGATGGGTGAATTAGGTGGTGGGGATTAAGGACGGCACTTGTCGTGATGAGCACTGGGTGATGTATGGAACTATGGAATTACTATATTGTATACCTGAAACTAATATAAAACTGTATGTTAACTATACTGGAATTAAAACTAAAACTTTCAGAAAAGCACAAACTTCCAGTCTTAAGAGAAATAAGTACTAGGGGTATGATGTACAACATGATGACCATAGTTAATACTGCTTTATGGTATATTTGAAAGGTGTTAAGAGAGTAAGTCCTAAGAGTTCTCATCACAAGGAAAAACCTTTTACGTCTTTTTCACTTACTTTACTATTTATTTATTTATTTATTTATTTATTTATTTATTTGACAGAGAGAGAGAGAGAGAGACAGACAGACAGACAGACAGACAGACAGCAAGGGAAGGAACACAAGCAGGGGGAGTGGGAGAGGGAGAAGCAGGCTTCCCTCGGAGCAGGGAGACGGATGTGGGGCTCGATCCCAGGACCCTGGGATCATGACCTGAGCCGAACGAAGGCAGGAGCTTAATGACTGAGTCTCCCAGGAGCCCCCGTTTACTTTACTTTTTGCATCTATATGAGATGATGGATGTTAAGTAATTGTGGTAATTATTTATGTAAGTAGAATCATTATGCTGTGATCCTTAAACATACACAGTGTGAGATGTCAATTATACCTCAACAAAGATGGGGTTAAAAAGGGGGGGAAAGAGCCTGTAATCCACAGCCATATAATTATAGGTATATATTTTTGGCAGAAAAGATTTTGTATGGTAAATTTTAAAAGTGAAATGTCTGGGTCAAAGCGTAAGCATGACTTCTGAATGGTTAAACATACTCTAGGAAATTAGACTCTCCTACACTGTTAGTGGAGAAGTATATTGGTGTAAATATACTTAGTAAATTGTCTCTTATAATTTAAAATATTTATATGCTTCTTCTGGGAAGCTATAGAGCACAGACACAAATCTTGGAACTGCCCTAAATCCCAAGCCATGCTCCACTGGGTAATTTGGCCTCCACCATTAGCAATACCTTGTATGGAGAATTCTAATATTCTAAATTTGAACATCAATCCAAATATTAAAATGCTAAGATGTAAAAAAATAAAATAAAGGGCATATTAAAAACAAGAAGCAAAAATTAGGTGTATATAGTATATATTACATGGAAAGAAAATGTGCATTAGTGTCCAGTTTTGTGTGGCAATGCACTTTCCAGCATGACTTGAAATACATGCATCTGTAATCTAATTGTGCAAATGTAAAACATAAACTATTAGCACATGCCCATGCACACACACACACACACACACACACACGCTCATGCACACACTCTTGCTTTGCTCTGAGACAAGTACGATACTGGCTGTCACAAAGCTGAGCACCCACAGACATGTGTGTAGGTCCAGAACATTCTTCTTACGCATACCAGGCACCCAGGAAGCTATATCTGCTAGATTTAAGGAAAGGCTCTCCTTACTTCTGTGACCAGTTTGCAAAAGCCTCTTCCTCCGGTCAGACAAGCAGTAGTTTCAGCATTAATCAGGAGGGGGGTAATTCACTCTATTTCTAACTGTACACTAGTGAAAAATACTATTTTTGCAAAGGACAAATTCAACACATCGTAGTTTTACAAGCAGTTTATGAAACAGTTCTGCAGCCCATTTTTTTTTTCCTGGAATAAATAGATGTGGGTAGAAATGGTTGAGATGTATGGATTCTCAAAAGTGGCTTTGTTGATCCCAATCTACAACATTCACTTAATGAATACTAATTAGGCCCCAATATATGCCAGACACTGCCACCTCAAAGTGACTCCTAATCGGCAAATGCTGTGATCCAAACAGATTTATCCATCTAGTTCAAGACTGATATCTCCACTTGGTCCAAGGTACCTGGACCCACCCAAACAAGAGTGACTAACACCTGCTCACAAAACATCATCCCTTGTCTGCTCACAGAAATCTTTCCTTGAGACCTGAAAGTCCACCATTAAAGGAGAACCAGCACACTAGCTGGAGGAACACTTAGGATGTGGAGGCAGACCAATAGGTGAGGACACAATTTCTGTTTCACCACTGTCTTGGCTGAGAAATCCTGGGAAATGTACCTAACCCCTGTGAGCCCAATAGTCATGATCTGAAAAGGGACTGTGGATACAATCATTTTTGGACTTCTGTGAGGAGGTCAAAAAACTCTAGTGAGTCTGCCCAAAACTGAGCAAATGTTGGTTGCTGCTGGGCAAGTGTTGGCTTACTTCTCACCCTGTCCTTTCCCTACCATAGCAGGTATGCCACTGCGATGTACTCAACGGCATAGCAATGATGTAGGCAGAATTCCAAACTGACACAGGAAGTAAGTACCATGTGAACACACATGATGTCATAAAGGATACTCACGACCGTTTCTTCGAGGGAGGATCAGTTAATACTGTGGTAGAGACGGAGGGGAAACCCTGGCAACCTGGGGAAGAGGCACCAGCCGATTTCCGATGCTCCTGCCTTTGATTTTGTCAGAACGACGGTGAGACAGGGATCGTGCTGAGATGCAGCCCTTCAGTAAGTGGACATGCATGTGCACGCACGTGTGTGTGCGTGGTCTCTCTGACTTTTTAATCACATGCCCAAACTCCTGTGAGATTCCCAAAACAAGGCTATGCTTGAGATTGCTCCTGTCTGATTCACCTTGATGAGGGAGGCCTCTGGCCCTGTTTAGGCACCCAACGTAGCTGGTCGGTCTGAGGACTGCTGTAGCTGTTAGCTGGCTCACTTTTAACACTTTCCCCTTGACAACGTTATTTCTGAAGTAATGTCAGTTCTCAAAGATGACTCTGATGCCCCCATACACCATACGCTGACCACAAGCTGTTTCCTCCTTTCAGTGTATGAGTTCTTCCTTTAATATTCATCAAGCTAGATCATCTCCTGGACCATCAAACAAACTTCAATAAATTTTAAAAGAATTGAAATCACACAGAGCACGTTCTCCGACCATAATTGGACCCATGTTAGAAATCAATAATAGACTAATAATGCATTATATGTTTATAAAAAATAAATAAATAGAAAAACAAAACAAAACAAAAAAGAAATCAATAATAGAACGAGAAAGGAAGAATCCCTACACACTTGGAAATGGTAGTTGACGTATTATCCAAGTTTGTCATTCAGATCCTTGTTATAGAGGAGCTGAGGTTAGGAAGAGTTGTCCCCTCAGCTGAAAGGCATTTCAGGCTGGGCAAAAAGAAAACTCACTCTGGGTATTTCAAACTGAGTATTGTTGACAACAAGGCTGGAGGGAGGGGGACAGCTTAGGAGGCTGTTACATCAGTCCCACCTGACATTAAAGCTTGAACTACACCAGCAAAGGAAGTACAGCTTGCTGAGTGTTAGTGGGATCAGTTTGGTGGCTGGCTGACTGAATTTGGGAAGCATGAGAGATTGCCACCCTGGTATTGCTGTGGTTTTTAGACAGGCCCGAGAGAAGGTACAATTCAGATGTCTTCCTAGTGTATGGCGGGTTTCCAGTCTAACCCATGGATGCACAGATCCCTGTTTTATATAAATCCTGCTTCATTCTTTAAAAGGTTCAATACAGCTTCCTCCTCCCCCAAGATCCTCCCCGATAGTGCCATCTGTCAAATAAGGCTCTCCTATCTGGACAAGCAGAGGAGTTTCCTTTCTGGGGCTTGGGGGGTTGGACCCTTAGGGTAGGTTAACACTTTGCTTGCCCTACCATGGTGTTAGCCTAAGATGGGTACATGGTAAGTGGACCACTGATGAATCTTCAAACTTGTATTTTTGTTCCCCTTTTGAGAATACAATGATGGTGGTAGCTCACCTCAAGGAAGAAAGAAAGTTTGGAGTTCTTTCCGAGGTAATTTTGGCAGGAGGAACCCTTGTTATGAACGTGGTGGATATGAACCTCAGCCTTCACACCTCCAGAAGGATGATGGAAGTGTGCTGATGAGAGATGCCCAGGAGGACCCCCAAATAAGACAGTAAGTGACAAGGCAGACTGGCTTGCATGTAGCAGCCCCTGGGACTATGCGACTCTTTCCCTCTCCCTGGTCTTCTTTTTCTTCTCTCACTGGAAAACTGAAGGAGGCCAGAAGTGGAATAATGGTTAAGCAATTGTAATTGTATTCCTGGTGACAGAGAGGTGAGGGTGTATAGAAGAAGACTTTCTTAGCATTTATGGCCCTACCTCTGTCTTTCCACTTCCCCTCCACAGCACTCCCTATAGCACCCGGCGTGACAAGAGGAGAGTGAAATGGCAAAATGAAGGCCATATCCATATTACTGTGTGGAGAGATAGAAAAACACCGAGGAGAGGAATGGGGGAGAACACACAAGATGGAAACCCAGGGAGCTGGTTCAAGATCACCGTGAGTGTCTTGGCAAGGTCTGCATTAGGTAGAATATCCTGGAACCTTATAAAAAAGGAAGACCACATTAAACAACCTTACGTCAATTATTTGGAGGAGAGCTTTCCAATGGAGATTTCTCTTCATCGGAGGGTCTAGAAAATCCATATTTGGCATGAAAATAAGAAATAATGCCAGTGGTCCCTTCTTTCGAAGTCCTATGCAGCTCAATAGAAGGTCAGATAAGAACGCTGTTGGGTCTGTTTCCAGCTTTAATTATATGTTGTCTCTCCTCACTCCCATCTCTTCTTTTCACCTTTAGATTCCCTATGGGAGAAAGTATGACAAGACATGGCTAATGAATTCAATCCAGAGCCATTGCAGTGTCCCCTTCACTCCAGTCGATGTAAGAGAGGATGGTGAAGCCAGATGAGTGGGCACAGGGAAGTGTGGGTGGGGAAAGCCAACTGAGCCAGAAGACTCTATCCTCCAAAACTATTGTTGCCTCCCCCTCCTGCAGTTTCACTACGTGAAAAACCAGGCTCGGTTCTTTGTCCAGGATGTTAGTACTGCCTCTGCATTGAGGGGTGTCAGCTACAAGATTTATGATGAGGAGAACCGAAAGGTATGTGTTGAGGGCATTACCTCTCCCTAGTCCTGGGGCAGGAAGACAGGGCAGGGGCTGGTCATCTTCTCTGGAATGAAAGTTCTTGGTGTTTACCCCACCTCTCCTTCCTGCAGATATCTATCTTTGTCAATCCCTCCTCTGTACCCTACTCTGTGAGGTATAAGTTGGAGCCAGAAGAAATGGAGCAGCTAAAGGTAATGCAGACTCGAGGCCCATTGTGTGCCCACACCCAGACCCACCTCTTCTTCCTCCAGCCCCTGATTTCCCTATCCCCACCAGAGCCTCCCAGTGGCTCTCTGCATCTCTCTCTGCAGCTGACAATGAACAAACGCTATGACGTCTCCCAGCAAGCTCTTGACCTCCAGAGTCTCCGCTTTGACCCAGGTACACTTGACAGCAGTAATTCTAGGGCAGGTGACGGCACAGGGATCTTCCTGGGAGGGAGACTGAGGGATGGTGATGTGGGGAGGGTTTGGGCTGGTCCTGGACCACTCCCAGACTTCTGATTGCCTCCTCTCGGCTTCCTAAAGACTTGGTGGGCCATGATATAGATATAATCCTGAACCGAAGAAACTGCATGGCTGCCACCCTGCAGATCATAGAAGAGAATTACCCCGAGGTGAGACCTTAGGCCCAGTGCTATTATTAATGGTAGGGGGTGGGACACATGGGGTGGAGGACAGAGTTGTCTCTGAGGCCCTAGGGAGTAACTGTCACTCTAACTCTTCTTCACCAACAGCTGTTGTCCTTGAACTTGAGCAACAACAAACTGTATGGGCTGGATGGCCTGTCTGACATCATAGAGATGGTCCCCACAGTCAGGATCCTAAACCTCTCCAAAAATGAGGTGAGAAGAGGGAGCCTGATCAAATTTGGGGTTGACAGTGGGTGGTAGTGCGCATCAGAGTGGTGGCAGGAGGCAGGAGAAGGTACCTCTGTGGGAAAGTGGGGGGTGGGGCTGCTGGGGCCTGTGTGTGCCCCTTTCCCTGGGACTCCTTTCCTGTTTCTTCCCCATACTTCTCAGCTGAACGCGGTGTGGGAGTTAAACAAGATGAAAGGGCTAGAGCTCGAAGAGCTTTGGCTAGAAGGGAACCCCTTGTGTGACACCTTTCCAGACAAGCCCACCTACATAAGGTCAGTGTGAATCCCTGTCACCCTTCCTGGGGACCTTCAGGGCTGGGAGCCTGAACTGTCCCTGAGAATGCATGTATGCAGGAAGCTGCAGCCCTGGTCCTCGGGAATGACTGTAGGCCCCACCTTCTCCTCTCTCCATGTCCCTCACCTGTAAGGAGTTTCCTTTCTCTGACCTGCTCACCTGTTCTCCTGGTCTGGGGTCCCTTTCCACCTCTCTGCATTCAGTGTTCTTTAGCATGCCCTCCAAGAGTGTGCTCCAGGAAGCAGGGATCCTCCTCTTCCCCAGGACCAGGAGTGACCAGCCTTGAGCCCGATGCTGGTGCCCTGGACTGAGAAGGGTCCTCCAGCCTGGGGCCTAATGCTGAGACAGGCTTTCCTACTCCCTGCTAAGATGGGACTTCCCTCCCTTGTTCTGAGAGGGGACCTCCTCTCAGAAGCACTTTCCTCCTCCCTTCCCTCCGCACATCACATCGTCACAATTGGTCCTCCAGAAAAGCCCTGGGTAGCCCAGCACAGGTACGTTTCCTCAGGCCAGGAACCAAAAGAGAGAGAGGCACAGGTGCACTGGGGCCATGAGGAGGGAAGGTGGTGATCAAAAGAGGGGGCCACAGACCCTCAGCTCCATGCTGATCTGGGGCTTGACCCTCTACTCCCTCCAGGGAAGGTCTCCTGCCCCCGTGGCTGCCTCATTTCCCATGCCTGGCTCAGACTGAGCTTACACAGGTGACAAAGTTTCAGCCAGCATGCAATGGGCCTCCAGCCCAACAATTACCTGCAGGTTTTCCATTCCTACCTTGGGTGCCAGGGCCAGCCAAGGCAGATGTAGGAAAGGACTGCAGCCAGGGAGCCATTTCCCCCTTCTTCTCTCTTCCTTCTGATCCCCACCACTGTGGTAGAGCTTCTTTCCCTTCCCTTTGTTTTGCATTTTCTTCCTCCTTTGTCTCTGGTTCCCCTATGTCTCTCCCACCTCTCCCTTCCTACCTTTACTCCCTCTTCTGCCTCCATCCCCCTCCCTCTCCCTCCCTGCCTCCTGGGCCTTGCCTCACTCACCTCCCTGCCCCAACATTCTGGGCCATCCCGGGCCTGGGGGGGGGGCGGTTTATCATGGTCCTGCAGAATGCCACACCCCTAGTGATGTAGCAGAGCGCTGGGCTCCCACTCCATTCCCTCTTCTCTCTGGAGTCTTCAGTGGAGATTTGGAGGAAGGAAGGGAGGCAGGGAGGGGAAGGCATCCCTGGAGCCTGAGCTCCAAATGCTGCTTCTGGTGGCACTGAAGAAGGGAGTCAGGGCAGTCTAGGTGGAAGCTACCCAGTGGAAAGGAGGAGGGGAGGGAGAGAAAGGGTAGGAGGGAGGCTTGGCAACCCTGACCTATCAGTCACGTCTTTCTATTTTGGATTTTGGACAGTGCCATCAAGGATTGCTTTCCTACGTTGTTACGCCTGGTAAGTGACTACACTCATCATTGTCCCTTACTAATATTGATCACCACTACACCTGCTCTCAAGCTCTTTGGGTCCTCTCTAGATCACATGTTTGTGTCAGACCCTTTTCCATTTTAGGGTACCAGGACTCCTGAAAATGACAAGAATATGCTCTCTGGAAAAATGTGTGTGTGCACTCACATACACACACACACACACACACACAAACACACACACACACACACACAACAGAAAAAAGTAGCATATAATAGTCAATACTTTCCAGACGTCATGTTGAAGATAGACACTGTAATCTTGTCTATGTAGTTTCTAGTGTGCTTTCATACCTAACCTCTGACCCTCACCCTCCCTTGGGCTCATCATTTCCCCCTGATCATCCAGGGCCACCTCCCTGGTCTCCACTGCTGACTTCTTCTTCCCTTCTCCAGGATGGCCAGGAGTTATCACCACCAGTTATCATTGATACTGACACACCCTGCTTGTTAAAGCCCTGCAAGGTGAGGGAAAATTGATCAAACAACATTTGGGCTATTACAAGGGAGGCTTTATCAGCCACGTAGTCTCAAATGTCTTTTGTTCCAGGAAAGCTACAAAGGATCTGATGCACTGAAGAGTCTAGTCCTGCAATTCCTGCAGCAGTAAGTACTCCTGGGAATCTGGGGAAGGGGATGGCTAGGATGGGTGAGGCCACCCAAGCGCAGAACTGCTGACTGGGTCTGAAAATCTCATTTGGGGTCCAGACCACAGAGATAGACTGTCCTCATTACTCTCCCACAGGTACTATTTGATCTACGATTCTGGAGACCGTCAGGGTCTCCTCAATGCCTACCATGATGAGGCCTGCTTCTCCTTGGCCATTCCCTTCAACCCCGAGGACTCAGCCCTGTGAGTAGCAAAGCTCAGACTCTGTTCCTGGGCCCTGTGGCTCCCCAGCAGACAAAGGGCAGCTCCTGTAATCACCCACACTGGCCAGACCACCACCTTCTGTTCTTCTTTCTCTGCTAGAAGCAGCTTGTGCGAGTACTTCAAGGAAAGCAGGAATATGAAGAAGCCCAAGGACCCCTGTACGTGTGTGACGGGGAAGACTGGGCATGGAAAGGGGATGTTCAGGGGCAATTATAGGTCCCAGGGTGTGGTGACCCCCAATCTTTGCTTGCTTCTCCTCCCCCCATAGCCCTGTGTGTTCAGCCGCTGAAATATACAAAATGTGACATCGTGGGCTCCCTCTGTGTGCTACCCAAAACACAGCATGACCTCAGCTCCTTCTTGGTGGACATGTGGTTCCAGACAGTAAGCACCTTCTTCCTCCCAAGGGCAGCCCCAGAAAGCCATGGGTGGGTAGGAAGTATAGGTGACTTAGCATCTGGGCTCTTCCCTTTCAGGAGAGGATGCTCTGCTTCTCTGTTAACGGGGTGTTCAAGGAGGGTGAGTGTGCACAAAGCCCCCCCCCCCAAATGCCCCACTGCTCCCTCCCCGATGGCTGGACTCCCTCTCAGAACTGTCCCAGCTTCCCTGATCCCTTTCCTTCTCTTCCTGTTCCTGCTGTGTTCTCCTGCCTCCACTCTGTCCCCAAACCATCCTGGTCTGAACTGGCTCTGTGCCCGTCTGTCCCACACAGCTTGGGCATTAGGGACATAGTCTGTGGAGTTTCATGGCTGTCATCCCAGATCCTTACTCTGAGAGCTACTTGGGGTGGTTACCTAACCTCTAAGTTTCCTCGTTTGTGAAATGGGGCTAATAATAACCACCTCTCGGGCAGCTGTGAAAAATGAATCAAATGAACTTGTGGAGTGGTTGTCACAGCACCTGCCACCTAGTAGAGGCCCTGTCACTGGGAGTAGACTGTCCCTACTGTTGCCATCCCCATGCCAGACACCCTGACTCCTAGTGAACAATTGTCCCCTTCAGCATGAGTATCAAGTCAGGCCCTGACTGAGGAACACCATGTGGGCATGTGACATATGTGTGACTCTAAGAGGGTATTGTTTTTTGTTGTTGAAGTGGAGGGAAAGTCTCAGGGTTCTGTTCGTGCCTTCACCCGGACTTTCATCGCCATCCCTGCTGGCAATTCCAGGTGAGTGCTACGTTGTAGGTGGGAATGCTCATCCCAGCCTGGGCTCAGGGGTGTGGGAGCGTTGTGGTGAAGACATCTTGGTTTTCTCAGTATTGTGGAAAGCCAACAGGTAGATCCAAGGAGCAGTCTGGTCTGGTGGTTAAGAGTATGGGCTCTGGGTTCTCTTCTTGACCCGAGCACTCACTGGGTGTGTGTGATCTTGGTTAAGTCATATGACCTCTCTGTGATGCATTGTCTTCCTTGGAAAATGGGGATTAGACTGCCCATTCCCTTGGGCTATTGTAAGGGATGAATGTGGGTATAAAATCATCCCTGGGTTGCAGGTTAAGTACACATCTAGTGAGTTTGGTAGATAGTCCCTGCAAAGGTGGGCTCTGTGGAGGGGTGGAAGCACCAGCCAAGGACTCTGGGGTGGAGGGAAGGCACAGAAGGGGTATGGAAGGAATCTGGTTGGTGAGGGGCAGTGGGAGCAGGATCATTGTTGGGAATGTGGAGTTGTACATTCGTCCACTTGTCTGGGGGCCCATTTTCCCTTCAGTCTGTGCATCGTGAATGATGAGCTGTTTGTGAGAGATGCCACCCCCAGTGAGACTCGGAATGCGTTCTCCAACCAAGAGCCTACACTGACCACCAACTCCATGCCCACCCTCTCCCAGGAGCAGCAGGAAATGGTGTATGCTTTCTCCACTCAGTCTGGGATGAAACTCGAGTGGTCTCAGAAGTGAGTGGTGGGTGTGCATGGGAAGAAGGATGAGTTGGGACAGTGACTTGGGTGGGGGAGCGTGAATCAAAGACACTCGCAGGAAATTTGGAAAAGTAACATTTTGGATATTTTACTTCCAAAAAAGAAACAGAGAGAAAGAAGAAAGAAAGTGGGCCCATGGAGACGGCATCATACTATTATATATGTGAAGGATTTAAAAAATAGTATAATGCTCAATGACATTGTCTTATATATAGAAAATCTGAAAGAGTCCACCAAAAAGCTAATAGAGCTAATAAACTCAGCGAGGTTAGGGGTAAAAGGCCACTATACAAAACTCATTTACACTTCTATGTGCTTGCAATGAGCAGTCCAAAAATGAAATTAAGAAAACAAGCCCATTTACAGTAGCATCAAAGTAGTAAAATATTTGGAAACAAATGTAACAAAAGAAGCACAAGTCTTATACTCTGAAATCCATAAAACATTGTTGAAAAAAATTAAATAAATAGAAAGACACCCCATTTCCATGGGTTGCAATATTGCTAAATGGCTTAATATTGTTAAGATGGCAGTAATACCTAGGGCCATCTACAGATTCAATGCAATCCCTGTCAAAATCCTTCTCTGCAAAGATTGACAGGGTTATCCTAAACTTCATATGTAAGTGCACCAAAACAATCTCAAGAGAAAAGAACAAACTTAGAGGACCCACACTTCCTAATTTCAAAACTTGCTAAAAAGGTACAGTAATCAGGACTATGTGGTGCTGGCATATGGACAGTGCATGAATCAAGGAGTAGAATTGAGAGTCCACAAATAAACCCTCACATTTATGGTCAACTGGATATCCACATGCAAGACAATGAATTTTGACCCCAGATTCACATCAGGTACACACGTAGACTATAAATGGGGCAAAGATCGGAGGAGGAGTCAAGATGGCGGAGAAGTAGCAGGCTGAGACGACATCAGGCAGCAGGAGATCAGCTAGATAGCCTATCAAACCATTCCAAACACCTACGAATCCAACAGGAGATTGAAGAGAAGAAAAACAACAATTCTAGAAACAGAAAAACGACCACTTTCTAAAAGGTAGGACCAGCAGAGAAGTGAATCCAACGCGATGGGAAGATAGACCCCAGGGGGAGGGGCCGGCTCCCGGCAAGCGGCGGAGCACAAAATCAGGACTTTTAAAAGTCTGCTCCACGGAGGGACATCGCTCCAGAGGCTAAACTGGGGTGAAGACCTCGTGGGGACAGCGTGGACTCAGGTCCCACGGGGTCACAGAAGGATCGGGGGTATCTGAGTGTCGCAGAGCTCACAGATATTAGAGCGGGGAAGCCGGCTGTGGAGACAGAGCCGAGGTTTCCTAGAGCCGTGGTCTGTGACACGGGCCGGTGCTCTGTGCGAGGGCTCCCCACAAGATCCTGGGAGACTCCGACCCGGGAGAGCTCAGGGATCTACGGGGTTCGGAGACTCCAGGTGGGACTCTGCCGGAGACAGAGACGCTTGGTCACAGGCTGGGTGAGCTTGGAGTGCTCCCAGAAGCCAGTAAGACGGGACTGATTACGCACGATTTTCTCCGAGCGCGGTCTCCGAGCGCAGTCTCCAAGCGCGAACGGAGGCTGGGGAGAACGGAGGCTGGGGAGACGGCAGTGATTAAACGCTTTTCTCTGAAGGCGCACTGAAGACTGGGGCCCCTGGCTCTCGGCTCCTCTGAACCGGAGATTGGGAGGCCGCCATTTTTATTCCCGTCCTCCAGAACTCTACGGAAAACGTTCAGGGAACAAAAGCTCCCGAAAGCGAACCTGAGAGGATTACTTAGCCCGGCCCCTGGTAAGGGCGGTGCAATTCCGCCTGGGGCAGACACTGGAGAATTACTACAACAGGCCCCTCCCCCAGAAGACCAAAGAAATCCAGCCAAGACCAAGTTCACTTAACAAGGAGAACAGCGGATTCTTATCTGGACAAAATGACAAGGCGGAAAAACTCACCACAAAAAAAAAGAACAGGAGGCAGGACCGAAGGCTAGGGACCTAATCAATACAGACATTGGTAATATGTCAGATCTGGAATTCAGGATGACGATTCTCAAGGTTCTAGCCGGGCTCGAAAAAGGCATGGAAGATATTAGAGAAATGCTGTCCAGAGAAATAAAAGCCCTTTCTGGAGAAATAAAAGAACTAAAATCTAATCAAGTTGAAATTAAAAAAGCTATTAATGAGGTGCAATCAAAAATGGAGGCTCTTACTGCTAGGATAAACGAGGCAGAAGAAAGAATTAGTGATATAGAAGACCAAATGACAGAGAATAAAGAAGCTGAGCAAAAGAGAGACAAACAACTACTGGACCATGAGGGGAGAATTCGAGAGATAAGTGATACCATAAGACGAAACAACATTAGAATAATTGGGATTCCAGAAAAAGAAGAAAGAGAAATAGGAGCAGAAGGTATACTGGAGAGGATTATTGTAGAGAATTTCCCTAATATAGCAAGGGGAACAAGCATCAAAATCCAGGAGGTGCAGAGAACACCCCTCAAAATCAATAGGAATCGGTCCACACCCCGCCATCTAATAGTAAAATTTACAAGTCTTAGCGACAAAGAGAAAATCCTGAAAGCAGCACGGGACAAGAAGTCTGTAACATACAATGGTAAAAATATTAGATTGGCAGCAGACTTATCCACAGAGACCTGGCAGGCCAGAAAGAACTGGCATGATATATTCAGAGCACTAAATGAGAAAAACGTGCAGCCAAGAATACTTTATCCAGCTAGGTTATCACTGAAAATAGAAGGAGAGATAAAAAGCTTCCAGGACAAACAAAAACTGAAAGAATATGTAAACACCAAACCAGCTCTACAGGAAATATTGAAAGGGGTCCTCTAAGCAAAGAGAGACCCTAAAAGTATTATCAGAAAGGAACAGAGATAATATACAGTAACAGTCACCTTACAGGCAATACAATGGCACTAAATTCATATCTCTCAATAGTTACCCTGAACGTAAATGGGCTAAATGCCCCAATCAAAAGACACAGGGTTTCAGAATGGATAAAAAAACAAAACCCATCCATATGCTGCCTACAAGAAACTCATTTTAGACCTGAAAACACCTCCAGATTGAAAGTGAGGGGGTGGAAAACAATTTACCATGCTAATGGACATCAGAAGAAAGCTGGGGTGGCAATCCTTATATCAGATCAATTAGATTATAAGCCAAAGACTATAATAAGGGATGAGGAAGGACACTATATCATACTCAAAGTGTCTGTCCAACAAGAAGATCTAACAATTTTAAATATCTGTGCCCCTAACATGGGAGCAGCCAACTATATAAACCAATTAATAACAAAATCAAAGAAACACATTGACAAGAATACAATAATAGTAGGAGACTTTAACACACCCCTCACTGAAATGGACAGATCATCCAAGCAAAAGATCAACAAGGAAATAAAGGTCTTAAATGACACACTGGAGCAGATGGACATCACAGATATATTCAGAACATTCCATCCCAAAGCAACAGAATACACATTCTTCTCTAGTGCCCATAGAACATTCTCCAGAATAGATCACATCCTGGGTCATAAATCAGGTCTCAACCAGTATCAAAAGATTGGGATCATTCCCTGCATATTTTCAGACCACAATGCTCTGAAGCTAGAACTCAATCACAAGAGGAAATTTGGAAAGAGCACAAATACCTGGAGACTCAACAGCATCCTTCTAAAGAATGAATGGGTCAACCAGGAAATTAAAGAAGAATTGAAAAAAAAAACATGGAAACAAATGATAATGAAAACACAACGGTCCAAAATCTGTGGGACACAGCAAAGGCAGTCCTGAGAGGAAAATATATAGCGATACAAGCCTATCAAGAAACAGGAAAGGTCTCAAATACACAACCTAACCCTACACCTAAAGGAGCTCGAGAAAGAACAGCAAAGAAAGCCGAAACCCAGCAGGAGAAGAGAAATAAGAAAGATCAAAGCAGAAATCAATGAAATAGAAACAAACAAAAAAAAACAATAGAACAAATCAATGAAACTAGGAGCTGGTTCTTTGAAAGAATTAATAAGATTGATAAACCCCTGGCCAGACTTATCCAAAAGAAAAGAGAAAGGACCCAAATAAAGAAAATCATGAATGAAAGAGGAGAGATCACAACCAACACCAAAGAAATACAAACAATTATAAGAACATATTATGAGCAACTCTATGCCAACAAATTTGACAATCTGGAAGAAATGGATGCTTTCCTAGAGACATATAAACTGCCAAAACTGAACCAGGAAGAAATAGAAAACCTGAATAGGCCCATAACCAGTAAGGAGATTGAAACAGTCATCAAAAATCTCCAAACAAACAAAAGCCCAGGGCCAGATGGCTTCCCAGGGGAATTCTACCAAACATTTAAAGAAGAATTAATTCCTATTCTCCTGAAACTGTTCCAAAAAATAGAAATGGAAGGAAAACTTCCAAACTCATTTTATGAGGCCAGCATCACCTTGATCCCCAAACCAGACAAGGATCCCATCAAAAAAGAGAATTACAGACCAATATCCTTGATGAACATAGATGCGAAAATTCTCACCAAAATACTAGCCAATAGGATCCAACAGTACATTAAAAGGATTATTCACCACGACCAAGTGGGATTTATTCCAGGGCAGCAGGGTTGGTTCAACATCCGCAAATCAATCAATGTGATACAGTACATTAACAAAAGAAAGAACAAGAACCATATGATACTCTCAATAGATGC